>JAZGTK010013238.1:0-14435 GCA_036877625.1 Ambastaia sidthimunki | reverse complement strand
GTCTCTGTTATTATTTGGTTTTCATAATTTGAAACATGCTATCTGACTTTCTATTTATGAATTTCTAAAAAGAAAATTTAAAGAAGAAAAATTATGCAAAATAATTGCTTTGAAAATAACTAAAATAATAGTTTAAGGTTCAAATTCAAAACCTTTGCCATCCACAGAATATATATATATAATATAATATATAATTTCTGAACACAGAATAAAGTACCTTTAAGATACAAAGGGGGCTAAGACTCAAAAACCCAGCTAACATTTTTAGGTTGTAAAAACGTTTCCCTAATGTTTCCATTAAGTAACAAAAATGTTAACATTATTAAATAATTAACAATAATAATTAATAATTAACATTATTGCTTGGTTATGTATATTAAGGATGTTATTCAAACATTTTTTAATTGTGTAACTTTACACTAACAACTTAAAAATAATGATATATATACTGTAACATAATATAAAAAATATTCAATTAATGTTACTGCAAATTTTTTAAGGTTGAGAAAACTTCTGAGTTTGCTGTTCCCTGAGAATGCTGTGAAGTGTAAAAAGATTCATTCATAAATTAACATTCTGCCATCATTTATTTACCTACTTGTCATTTCAAAATTGTGACTTTTTTCACCAATAGAACATGAAAGATGATTAAAAAAAAAAAAAACTCAACATTTTCTTCTATATAATAAAAGTGTATGGGGACTAGAGCATTTAAGCTCCAATATAACAAAAAAAGCACCATACAAAAAGTATTAAAGGCCATCCAAAATCCTTCCACCCAAACTAAAAATACCAAGTAACCAATTTCAGTTTATGGCTGTAACATAAACTAAAGGATGCCCATTGATATATTTATCCTCAACCTGTTTTCTGTAAATATGTCTATACAAGAACAGCACTCACCATTTCATGGCCTCTTTAAAATCAAAAACCAATGATGTGGAAACCTGTTGATGTGTAACGGCAATTAATTCTCAAAAGATTTTATTTCATAACAGAGCGAAATGAACAGAACAGTGCAATCTTCATTTAATGAGAGAAAGACTTGTGCCTCAGAGCTTTTTGAGGCTAATGGTTCATTACTTTCCTTCGCCTAGAAAACGAAACATTGATCTTAGCATGTGACAAAGCAAGGAAGATTAACGGCATTAGCGTCCACTGTTTATGAGGAGTGGTCATGCCCCAAGCCGAGAAAATGTGAAAAACAAAAGTTTGTTTCTCTCTGTCACTTCGCCAGTCATTCAGCTCTGGGGATGGTGCTGGTATTTATGGTTCAATAGACACACTATCAGCCCAGCCAGTGTTAAAGCATGCAAAAGGCCACAAAATCCACCAGGAATTTCTCTGCCAGTGGAAAATTATGGATGCCAAAAATCAGTGTGGTGGAACAGGCCTCATCCAACCTAGTTGCCCCCTTCAGGTGTGTGGCCATTTTAACAATCAGCAAATAGCAAAGAACAGATACTACCAAATAGCCTATACTTTACAGTATAATGAAAGAACAAACTTGTTTTTATATTTCCAATGTTGATGCATTGACTTTTTTCACTTTTATTATTTTTTATTCTTTTCAAATCCATTTTTATCAATATGTGGGAATCAACCCTGTGACCTTGAAATTGCTAGAGCCATGCTGTAATATTTGTGCTACAGAAATAAAAATAAAAGTGTCCCTGTAGCTCAGTAAGTAGAGCACTGGATTAACATTGCAAAGGTTAAGGGTTTAAATCCCAGAGAACACATATCCTAATAAAATGTTTACCTTGAGTGCACTGTCCATTTGGATGGACAAAAGCATTTGCCAAATGTGTAAATGTAACTTATCAGTACTTTTAAATACTCTTAAAGAAACTGTCAGACATTTTTTGAACAACATGGATGAGATGTCTCTTGCCTGATATGTCAAGAAAGAAGTGTTCTGGGAAATTGCTCTGTGTGACAGCTCTAGAATCTGTAAACAGAAAATAAAATGTCAAGGATTCTTTTTTAATCAGAAACACTTTCTGCCTGTCAATCATTGTGCATATTTGGATTTCCTGACGTTGGGTTTGCTGACGTGTCTATGAAGGGGGAATTTTGAGAGAGGATGTGTAGTTAAAGTGATGGGGTGGTCTTCAGTGGCTACAGTGTCTACCTCTGGCAGAGGTTATCTAAACTAAATGCTTCCAGCACCTTTAACATGAACTAAAATCAATAAGATCAAAGTTTTTGTCTTTAATCGTTTTGTCTTTCAATGTCACATCACTATTTCATCCACATTCAATCGAATGATTCAGGATATTCGTGAAGAGACAGATGGAGGAGTGGGGCATGAAATGCATAAATAGTTTTCTGAGCCAATTAACCACTACCAGTATAAAAATCTATTTTATGAGAGTAACTCATTAGAAAAACACGTTTACAGCTATCTCACCTTCAGAGTTTGTGCCAGTGTTTGCTGCAGGGAGACTGTTGCCAGTTTTAGCGTGTTGACGTAATGTATATTAATTTACTTGGCATTTAAAGGACACTTCTTCTGATCTAAATATACATCCACTTTGATTAGTATTTGATTTTTAAGCATCACATCACAAAAGAAATCCTTGCTGAAACCATGCAGAAATATGATGGAAATATTTCACAGAAAACAGTTTTAAGTGTTATAAGAGCTCAACAGCATGTACATTGATCAAGTGCCAGAGGCAAAAAGTAAGAGCGTTTCTCTAGATACGGTTTGGGATTTGCCAGGTAAAAGTCAAGCAGGCGGTTTAAAATTCACTTTTGAGTTTTCCGTGTGGTTGACACTAGCCGTTACTGTGTCCAATTTTTTTTTTATCTGTGCTTCCAGCTATTTGCTAGTCATTAACCATGAAGCCCAAGCCCCCGGATTGCCACGAGACGAGCTTCATCCTTCGCCTTGATTTGTTTACCCATTCATTTATTTATGCAATTCATATCTCTGCCCCATCGCTGTTCATTTGGGAGGCTAACAAACTGGTTCAAGGTTGGCGAGCCAGGATGTCGGTAGGCAGCGGCACATGCCGTGCCAGCTTGCTTAATTTCCTGGATTTTGGCATCCTCGTTCTCTCTTTGCATGCTCTCTCCACTTGTGCGTAACATGCTCATTTCTGAAGTGTAACATTGTGGATTTGAGCTGTTTGCCTGCCAAATGCAGGCCAAAATGGCAACTCGTGCGGTGGCATGCTCTGATGAACCAGAGAGTCGTTGCAGCTGGATCTGTATATAAATGGCAGGCAGTGCATGCCAAGAACAGCCGTCCACTTAGAGCGACTTCTGTCGACACTCACAGATCTAACAATGGCGAAAGCCCTTCCAATTTGTTTTTGTACCACAGAGCCACACTTCTTTGCATAATGAGCCATTATAATCAATGCTTTATAATGAAGATGTCTTTGCTAAGTGGTGATTCAGAGCGTAATTGAAAATTGAGATCATAATTGTGTGCTCCTCACTTACAAAAAGTACCAGAACGTGTTACCACGCCTTTATGGACATGCATCAAAATAACACCATGGCTAATGCTATGACACCGCGTTAATGCTATGGTTCTCTGGACATGCGGTGCCGCCCGTAAGTATTGGCACAGTAAGGAAAAAGTTGCTTTGTTTGCTGTGGTCAAAATTGTGTTTGTAAGTAATCAGCTGTGTCCTGTTGCATTCATCGCTCACGCATTAAAAGCAGGGAATGTGTAGTATTAGTTCTTTTTATTGCTTCTGCAGTTTTGCAGAAGCAATCAAATGCAAGTCAAATGCAAGTTTTGCATTTAATGACAGCACACATAAGCCAAGATATAGACAAGTGAGCTGATAAAAACAGCTGTAATAACATAAAAAAATTGACATTCTGTACATTTGCCTGTAATCTGTACTCATATTTCATGACACCATCCCAATACTTGGGACAGTAAGGGGGACACTGCATATCATGGTGCACTCATTTTTTGGACATGGTATATAACAAACTACAAACTACTCCAGTACTGCATTATTATCAGGTACAAACACTACAATATGGTACCTTTGACTTTCCTGCATATTATTAGTCATGTTATTTACAACTCAGCAAATGTGCCTATAAGCAAATATGGCAACATGCAGGTTAAGAATGTCCAGGGCTGCGTGACCACCCTTTAAACTACAACTGGGAAAAGAGATGATGCTGGGAGGTGCTTTGAGAGTTCACTCCAGATATTATTAGACCTACTTGATGCACATTCTCCACACAGATTCCATATGGGAATCAGTATGAGACCATAACTCTTGTCCTCCTTCTTCAAACTCTTTACGCAGACTGTCCTACGAGCCCTAATAAAAAACAGCTAGGCTAATTAGCTGACAAAGATCTATTGAAATCGTGCTTATCTCGAGACAGTTCTATTAATGATTTAAACATCTTCCCATAATGCTGCTGATCGATTGCTCTTTTGCCAGCTTTAACGAATCACACCCAAGAACGCTCCCATCTGTGACACAGCAAGCCTGGGGTGAGAAAAGGCTCTCTGCAGTGCTCCCAAAGGCCACCGGGTGGCACTAGTGTGTCACTCTAATTTCTCATGCAGTTAAGGCGAAAAGAGAGAGAGTGGGTGGTATAAAGCATCCATATAGTCTTCCTGCTCTACTCCTCACCTCTTCTCCCATGATAAGGTAGCTCAGTCTAATTGCCCTAATGGCTTCTTCTCCTCATTAGACCCCTTGACCTTGCCTGTGTGTGGTAAGAGTAGGTCATTGTGGAATAGAACAAGCCTGAAGTCCCATCAGAGGCCCTTTGTAGCGAATACGTTAACCAGACCTGGTGGGGATAGAGAAAACTGATAATGCATGTACAAAGAAAACAGCTCAATGATATGACTGTTTTTAGTCTGATGTTTTTAACATGCTGTTATTCATTGTCTTTCAGTAGTTCATTCACTGATTTCATTTGTTTAATAATTCAGAAAACCTCACACCACCATTGTTAACCCTTTGATGCAATAATTAAAAGTTCAACATATCCTGTACAGGAAATCTGTTATACTCAGTGCTTAGCTTAATTTTTGTCCATGTAGATAAAAAACAAGCTGAAAAAGGGAAAAAGGCAATTCACCCTCACAAACATTTGAGGAGACCCTCTTATCAATCTACACCTATGCACAAAGCATGTACAAACTACCCAGATTTGTATTTCAAAAGCCTTAAAATTTCCTTCTGAATGCAAATTCTCTTTTTCTGCCATGTTTTATTTGTTTTATGCTTCAGAAGCCATGTATAATCAATATCATGAAATCAACTGCAAAAATTTGAAAGTGGTTAATTATAAAATGGCAGTATTTTCTCACAAATGTAACTATAGAAAAGCAAATTGCATTCTGGGAAGGTGGGAGCAAAGCGAGTTAACTCTTGATTTATTTATGTGCAGAGAGCTCATACAAGTAACTAGCTTCCTTTCTGATGTGTTCATTACATGACCGTAACCTTGTGGGGTTTGCCTGACAGATACAAGCAGAAATAACAAACAAAGGGCTTGTTTCTGAAAGCATTTATTATCAGAATGACTCGCTTTTGACATTTCCGGGGAGGCCTCACCGCTCTCCCGCAGTGCGCATGAGTGTTACCACTGCACATGCTGGGATTGTTCTGGGAAAAATCGCAACAAGAGGTGTTCAGAATTAATAGATGCTTGTGCGTGTGATGTGCTGCTCTGACACAAAAGCAGCCGCATCACACATTTCCCTCAGAAACAATGATTCTTTGACCTTTAACCTCCATAAACACTTCCACGATGGGAGTCTATTTAATAGCTGACTGAGTGACATGTGTCTAGCTGTGTTTGACGGTCAACGCAGAGCAGAATGCTCACTGTTTCTGATGGGGAGTCATTTTCTACAAAGAAACGCAGACCTCATATAGTGCGTTTCATTTAATCATTCCCTGTGGTCCACTTATGATGTTAGTCAAGGCTTTTTATGTCAAAAACAGTCATAATTTAGTTTCTTAACACCAAATAGGCATTGTTGATTTGTAAATGTGTGTCATATGTTAATGAATTTCTCAAAGCGAAATAATTTCATTTTACTTTAACAAAATTATCTGTTTAGACCAAGGGACCTCCAAACAAGTTTTTAGTTTTATGAAAGCTTGTGTTCTGATAAGCAATGAACTCTCTCATTTCACTTTAAACGAAGGTAAAGTTTCCTGATAAAGTGTGGTGAAAACATGCTTTTTTCTTACTACACAGACAAGCATACAGTAATACGCTCACACTCATGCAACAGTAGATAATTATGTGTGTTTCTGATGGGTCAACAAGTGTTAACATTTATACATTTTTTGAGGAGAGCTAATCTATCCAGCTCTAGCTATCTAGCTCCACAATCAGACAGCACTTGTTCCAGGTCTGGCATGGGCCACATACAAGAGCCACTGTACATTATCAACAACAGAGTGATCCAAAAACAAATTAAACATTTCCCTCTACAGCCACAATAAATGTATAGAGAAAGAGGTCAGATTCATTTCACACCCAAATGAAAATGATAGGAAACCACACTTGTAAAAATTATGATATACATTCCCTCTTATACAGTGTCAATAACAAGTATTTGGAAACTTAATATATATCTGTAATTGCATTAAATAAAAGAAACACCAAGCCAAGTTGGCATTTCTTTAAAGAATGACAGAACAAACACACTTTCTAAGCAAAAGGTTTATTAGTTTTAAATGATAAGACAAAATGCTCAAATTAAGATATATAATTAACAGTATCTGGACAATTTCTGGTTGTCAGATGTTAGCAGGACAGTTAATATGACGTTAGACACATGTGGTCACTCTGCTAATGAACTTGAAGGGAACAGATTTCTTACACCCACTTAAAATCACCCCACAACCAGCTGCTTAAAGGTAACTGCAAAATGGCTGTTTTACTATTTTAAGTCATTTTACTTTAAACAAGCTGGTGATTTTTAGTGGGTGTATGAACTCTGTTTTCCTCAAGGTCACAAGGTGTATTAGCAGAGTGATCACATGTGTAGAAAGGATACAAATACTAAATATATAAGATATACAAAAACTTTATTTTGGTATATATGTACATACACTTAGTTTTTATTCCTTTATGGGGACTCTTCATCAACATAATGACTTTCATACTGTACACACTATATATTCTATCCCCTATCACCACTAACCGTCACAGAAATTTATTTTTTGCATTTGAACATTTTCAGTAAGGTTCATTTAGTATGTTTAATAATTCATTTTCCTCATGGAAAGTGCTGTGTGGTCACCCCAATGTAGGTGTGTGTGACATTTGCTCCTCACAATAATAGAAAATAAGAACACACACAAACACAATGGCATATGTGGTTTATAAGGACTCTCCATAGACATAAGGTTTTCATTGTTAAACACATCATTAGACACATCTGTGTCCTCGAAACCACACATTCAACTCCCCCCACACACGTACACACAGACCCACACAAATACATAGTTTACGTATATATATTATGCATTCAATTTAAAAACAATATACATTTGCATAAGCAGATTATCAGATACATATTTATATAAAACATATGGAGGCAGAGTCACAACACACAGCAACAAGGGGACTGGCTGGGTAACAGTACAGATCTACCTTATGAATATACATTTGCCTTATGCTCAGGTTCTGCAGAACGTCCTAATGATGTAAGCAAGAGCAGAGAATGTGCAAATGATCTGCAGAGGGATTGTACAGGTCAACAGGCCAAGACAGAAAGGAACAAAGTTAAACTACAGAATGCAACTCATACTGAATGCTGCAATTAATCAGTAACTTATTTAGAGGAGGTGTTCAATATCATTTTGTTGAAGTCTTTTGTCCAAACACGCTGTGAGAACGACAGTGCCGCTTTCATTACCACTTGATTAGCAGACTGAGTCTTGGGAGGGACGCATACTAAATATTCAAGCTCAACGTGATATGTAGCTCAACGTTATATGCAGAGACACAGAGATCTAGAAGACTGTTAAATGAGCAGGGGCTTAGTTGCTTTTCATTGAAAAGGAGAGACTATGTGTCTGTGTATCTGTTTGCAAACTCTACAACTGTACTTTTGCTGTATGTAATTGGTTATTGGTAATGTGCCTTATCATAAGAACCAATGTACCATGTTTATCATACCCTAAAAAGCTTACCCCTGTACTTGTTTCAGTTTGTTTACGGTTGGGCCTTTAGTCTGGATAAGCTGGTGTTTAGCTGGTTTAGCTGATCAGCCAGCTGGTCTAATTAAACCATCAGGCTTTCTATAAGAAGCTGGCTAGTTTAACCTATTTAGTCTCATTTCACTATTTTTAAGGATTTCATGTTATATTGCATAAAAGGTGTTTTAAGCCACCCTTAACCCCTTTAATGCATGGCACACTGTTTCAACAGAGTATCCAAACACATTAACATCGACTGACAGACCATAATCAACCCATGATATAATCACTCCACAAACCTCACTGAGAAAAACCTCAGCCTGCTCCTCATTAGGCACATGTTTAATGTGTGTTTACTATCATGTCTGAAGGAATAAACGATTGATTGGACAGGGTATGCCATTAGTCTCTAGAACAACTGTGTTGCAATTAACTAGAATTGCCTTTTAAGTTTATTTTTAGTCTTTATCTGTTTTTCATCTCTTTGTCTCTTTATCGTCAAATATGATCAAATGTAAATGAACAGATTGAGCTGAAGTCTGCTTGAAACACCATTTGGGGGGAAAAATCTCTTGACAGACAGAAGCAATACTGCCTGATCTCATTATATCAGCTGTGCACGGTCGTGTCTAAGCGAATCTGATCTCCCAAGTACACAGGCCAGAGGCTGCAAAACAAATATCAAACACAGCAAACCAAAAAGCTCATTTGCTTTCATTTCAGTGAAAGCCAATGCACTGCGAGTATAACCTTAACAAATGTGAATATAAATATGTCAAGATGCCTCTAAATATCCCTCAGAGGGCAATTCTGTGAAAGTGTGTTTTGATATAAGGCTTGGTAAATGGGAAATTGCTGTGATCTGTTGCTTGTATGTGGCTTGCATTGTACCGCTGTCAGAAAGTGCTTTTGTCAGGAGCTGCTCTGATAGTCAACCTGTGATGTTTTGTTCTGTGAATAGGTTGTCACACACTTTAGTTTATAACTATGACACTTATTGCATGTCAGGGCAACCTGCAAAACTGAAATGTGGACTTGGAATGACAAGATTAATTTTACGTTTGTCATTAATTTTCAAATTCAATTATGGCCGGCCTTCATTCTCTACTGATGGACCTGTCTTTGGTTTTTAATGAATGAGTCCTGAAAGTTGCCAGCTTTGTGTCATACTACTTTAAACCAGCATAGTGATGTGCCCTTGAAAGCTCAACTAGTTTACAGTTCAAAACACTTTAAAATTAATGAGTCTTATTACCAGTATTTTAAATCTAGACTCATTAAAAGTTCAGAGCCAGGTTGCCCTTTTTAACCAATGTGGTCTCATTAGCATTCAAAGGTATTCATTTATAAAATGGGCTCATGTTTTCATGCTTTCGCACAGACACTGACAAATGCAATTGTATAACATATTAACATATAATTAACACATAAAATATAACCCCTTTAATGTATAAACAACTGTACGAAATGCCTAGAAACTGCATAGAATTGCACTGAGACAGTAGACCCATGTAGAGCTATGGGGACCACTGCACCCACAAAACTGCTTATCTATCCTGACAGAAGCAATTTCCAGCCAAGCCACCCTAAACAGAAAGGTCCTTCGAACAAGCAAAGGGTAGGTCTCTGCGGCATAGATAATGTGAGACAGAGATACATTGACCCCCAGAAATCGCTCTTCGGGGATTATGTTCCAGATAATGCTTGTTAAAAACCACACTCCCCTTAGAGTCGGTTTTTGCTTTCCACTGCACTGCTTTTTAATTGCTTTGATGGAAACATGGACTAGACAGACATCTCTGACCATCTCTCTGCATTTGTAACTGTCCAGTGCACAGGCATAGTGTTTTAAAAACTTTAAACTTGACGCAAAGCAGATCAGAGACTGTTATAGTAAATAGCACCATCTTTTGATTAATACAAACATAACACTTTCTCTTGCCATATTAGGGCACGTTGCAGGGTTTTTTAAGGTACAGTAAAACAGAGGCCTTTAGTCACCCTTACCAAATCTTAAAACAGTATCATAATTATTTATTTCAAAAACAGCTGCAGTTTGAGCATTTGTGCAATTCAACTGGTATAACATGACTTAAGGGTCATGGGTTAGACTCCTAGGAAATGCACATATTGATAAAGTGTATAGCCAGATAGCATTGTAAGTCACTTTGGATAAAAATGTCTGCCAAATACCTTCTGGTAATTCTGCTATGTCTTTTTAGTTTCCCATTAGTCCAGAGCCCTTTGTTCTGCACTGCATTTGTCTACTCACATTAAAAAAGGAGGAACACATTTCTTGTTACTGGGCTCTTAGAAGTTGGTTTTCTTTTGTGTGTCTAGTGTAGCTTTGATGGGACTGGGAGGAGATCTATTGAGAAGAGCGAATTTCTACCTAAAAAGCTGCTAGCCACATATGAGGCAGCCGTTCCACAGCATACAAACACTGTTTTGATGTGTCTCGCTGTCTCAACTGAAGTTATTCATAGTGAATCTCCTGTCCAGACCAAGGGAATGCTGGGAAAAAAATCTTAAACAATAACTGTCACTTAAAGTAACACCTGAGGGACTGGCAACAATAACGCCACATGCAGGTGCAGTGGACAGATTCGTAGGAGACACACTGTTTATGGACTGTCTAACAATAATGAGGCAGCATAAGGTAAGAGTATGAATGTGTCAACCCAAATTTACTTCATTCCTGGTTGGCAATTTTAGAAGCTGCTCAGCTTGTCAAAACAAAGAAGCATATCAAATTACCACCATGTTGAAAGGTTGGAAAATAGAAAGTTATTCTACAGCACTAAAAGAGCCATGCTGGATCATGAGATTTGTGATGCCTCTTGCAAATATTGCATGAGTTACAGCTTTCTACTGTACACTGCAAAGTCGGCCAATTAGTCAAGATGTCTGTAAATGCCAGTAATTCAGCCTTTTTGCTTAACACCTGCAAATACTCCATTTAACATTTTATGGTTCTGTGAATTCCACAGAAGACATATATTAATATAAATATATTTAGACCGCTTAGTGATAGCTATCATGATATGAAGAGGTTTTCAACCAGCATAACAAAAATGTTTTTAGAACAAAAATGCCTGCCTTGCCTGTAACATTCTATATAATTCTGTACATTTTTTATATATGAAAACAAAAAATGTGTGCAACAGCTACCCTTTAGATACTAAACAAATGGTTCTGGTTTATGGTTCTGTACTGTACAGATTTTGCATGAAATATTATTGATGTGTATGTTGTAGCTATATTAAAAATCTAATTTACAACTGTTTGGTTGTCTTAGTGTGCTGTAAGCAAAAATTAATGACTGTTTAGGTTTCTATATCACACAGAATAGGGGTGATACTAAAGAACTATTACAAGTGACACTAAGTGAACAAATGCACATATTTTCCTATAGGGAATTCTTCCCTATATATGTAAATGAGATGGTGGTGTCTTCTGAATTCAAAATGTAAAGGAAAACAAAAGGTTTGCAAAACAGCATGATTTATAATAGCATCCTGCGAAACGAAACCAGTTCTTTGATATGAAAGAAAGCACATATCGTGTGCTATGACAGACACCGGCTTGATGAGCTTTATTCAATCAATAAATCAAGCAGGAAAGTGAGAATGCTCATGGAAAATAAGATTCTGCTATCACAGAGCTGTACATCACTTTCAGAGCTGCAGAAAAACAGGACAGGAAACCATGAACTACAGTTAATCTAATAGTTCTGAGAATCAGCCATTCATCAAGCATTGCAAGTGTGTCAGATATTATCCATTTCCATTTAATTGTTTTGTCACTATAATATACTGAAAACTTGTTTTATTTCAAAATCCATATATCGATTTTAGAAAGAAGAAAAGAAAGGCATATGTAATATTTATATAGCGACTTTTGAGTATTTCTTAAAACTGCAGGATTTCATAGCTTTTTTTTGCCTTTCATAGCTCCCTTTACCATAAATGCAACACTTGTATCCAGGGGCATAATGTACCTTTTTTTTTTCTTCGTTTGATGGGGCAACAGTAGAAGTTTTGCTCAGTTTATGCCCTAGGCGATATAAGAAAACAATACTTTTTAACTAGTAAGTAATTCTTATATGAGAGTAAGATGCCTAAGGGTGTTAACAATATGGTGCTACCAATATTTTGGACTGACAAAATTTAGATATCTGAGTGCCTCATTTCTCCCACAGTGTTTTGTTTACAACTACAATAATCATGCAACACAAAATATTTTTGTGAAATTTCATAAAAAAAACATAATGACACAAAAGTCTGAGGGTGGCAAGTAAATAGGCACAACAGGTCAGCTTTCGCCTCCAAAGAGAAACATCTTACTTGAAACAAGCCTTTGTGAGAGGTCACAAACAAATACATGAGAATGGAATTAGAAAGCAGCTCTCTGTTAAAGGCTAACAGCTCTGATCTGTTTTTCTTTAATACAAGGGATGAAAGAATCAATCACTGTTTAATTTCCCAGTTTAATTACAAGCACACAAATGCTGCCCGAGGAATGCACAAGAAGACCAGATACTTATTGTTTCCACTGTGAGGACATTCTACCATAGCGACTTAAAGAATTCTGGCTCTATTTTAGAGTCCAGACAGCAAGATTATCGGCTGCTGAAATCTAGTGGATGCCTATGATCTGACAGGTTTCTGTGGTGAGATCAGGAATTTAATAAAATGGCTTCTCTTCATTTCCATTTTTATAACAAGTTGTCAGCTTTTTTGAGGAGGGGGGTTTGCTTTACCCAAAATAAGAGCCCAATTACAGTCACAGGACGGCCAAATAATCCTGAGATCACAGAGAACTTCAATCACTCCTCAGAAATCTGTTCTCATCTGTAGGCTTTCATCTCAGCTCTGACTGTTTACATTACAGTTTTACAGTTTTTTTTTATTGTAGCTTTCCCTGAGTGCTTCTCGCTACCTTTACAGCTTTATTTGGACAGGACTAGTTTTTCCTGAGGACCTCAGATAAATTCATGTTTCACAGATGTACTTTGCAGTTTCAGTCCCATCCAAATTGAACATACCTGTGATTTTGTCACACATCTGTAAAACTTAGGATATAAACTACCTGCTGACCCGTTGGGCAGCTCAGAAATCTACTGTGGAAATGTTTGTGTGTGCTGTTTGTTTTTACAATGTTTCTTCTCCCTTATTTTCTCCTTTGTCAAATATTTTATGCTAATGTAATGCTTGCTTAAGCGCTTGTGGGTGTTTTTGGGGGCTATAACTGAAAGTTTAGAGAAATAAAACCCTCATATACTGACGAGCTCTTTTCCACACTTTATTCTCCATTCACATCTCCCTCTCTTCTCCTCTCTGCCTTCCGCCCCATCAGAATAAAAGCCCTCATAACAACAGGCTCTTTAACATGGGCCATTTCTACCACAAAAATAAAATTGTGTTTAATTTTTAACTCCTACACTAACTACAGGAAATGTTGTAAGTGCTCTGTTGGTTACACCTTCAATATAGCTTTAACTAGCTTTAGTTTTTCAACTGCACTTTTTACTGAAGTAAGTAAAGATGATTTCTAGTATTTCTAGCAACCAGCAGTATATTATATCTAAATCATCTTTGAAGAATGACAGATTCAACTGCCAATTTAGAGGCATATGTAATAATTCCTTTCCAGACACAATTTTTTATTAAAATGACTGTTGTTTATTAGATGTGGAGGGACAACTGAAAACCTGTAGCACTCATAAGGAAAATTATTTAAAAAACAGGCTTTAGCCTGAGGCCTAGATTTATCTTGGACCGCCATTTTTGTTTTTGATACTGCATAGATAAATAGGTGACAGAAATATTATGAGTCTTATTTTATTTATGTGTAATGATGGCGAGGCAGATGCGTTGTTAGAATCCATGTGCAGAGCTTTATTGAATAACAGAGTCGATAAACCGGCAGAGGTCGAGACAGGCAGCAAACATGCAGAAACGTAAAACAGGTGTGGTTCAGGGCAGGCAGCAAACAATCAAACAATGGCTAAACAGGCAATTGTCAAACACAGAGGCAAAACAGGAACCAGGCAAACAAACCAAAAGGGGTGATCCAACAAGCGGTAAACAGGTAACAAACAGGATCAAACACAGGATAGCAGTCAATAAATAAATACGCTCGCTAAGGCATGCTAAGGCTGGCAATAATTCGCAATGATACTGTGAGTGCACATGGTTTATATAGTCCCAAACAGGAAATGAGAAAACAGGAAGCAGAGGGAGCAGGTGATCAGTACTCTGGTGA
>JAZGTK010013237.1:0-14436 GCA_036877625.1 Ambastaia sidthimunki | reverse complement strand
TTTAAGGTGGTTGCCAGGGTGTTGCTATGGCATTCTGGGGGGTTGTTAGCACACCACGATGCGGATGCTACGAGGTTTAAGGTGGTTGCCAGGGTGTTGCTATGGCATTCTGGGGGGTTGTTAGAACACCACTATGCAGATGCTGGAGGTTCTGGGTGAATTCTAGGGTGCTGGAGTGTCACTAATCAGGAGTGTTCCCTTCAACCTCAGACACACTACCTAGACATTGTGACTTATCCTCTATTCATCATTAAACTAACAAACCACTAACCCTAAATACAAACAATGTGATAGTTCTGAATGTCTTAGAAAGAGCCACTAAAAATCTGGGTTTATAGGTTACATAAAACAGCTTCTGAGGTCTTTTAGTGAATTCAGAGCTCAGGTTCTGCGTGCAACGTTTTAAAAGCGTCTCTAACTCACGTTATCATCACAGTGTGAGATGAGATTTAGTGTGGACCACTTCTCCCCTAACAGCTTTTCTTAGTATAAAGCATTCAGTTTAAAACAAGCTACACAGTAAGAGCATGATGTGTGTGTGTTGTATGTGAGAGAGAGAGAGAGAGAGAGAGAGATGTTTGACAGAATGTAATAAAGCTACCAGCAGAACTGTTCAACTCTACAGCTGCAGCTACAGTAATTACAAAACACTGCACCTGACAATCAGACCATCTCGCTCGCTCATTCCTTCTTTCTCTCCCAACTCTTTCCTTCTCTCTCTCTCTCTTTCCTAACTCTTTTTTTTGCCGAGCTGGCATAAAATCCAGAGTGAAGGGAAAATGCCACAGAGGTCAAGGTGTGTAATGAAGCATTCTGATAGTGTGAATGGTTATTAAGTGTTGGAAGAACGCACTCAGTTTCCCCAGTTTGGCCTCTGTGGGGGGGGAAGCCCACTTTCACGTCACAGGCAGGAAAGTGTGTAAACTGAAGGTCATTCCGTGGCTCAGGAACATGCCTTTGGAAATTGAGTTTGATGTAGTTGTTAACTCACTGCTGGTAGAGGCTGGTAAAGTTGTTGATAGACTTGGACTTGGACTATAGATAGACTTGTTTATATATTGTTTTAATGCAACACTGGAATGTTTATGATTGCTAATTAAGTCTTGGCAGAAGCTGATAAAGTTGTTAATAGACAGAGTATTTTTTATTTATGGTTTATGTTTACAACGCCTGCGTTGGCTACCTGAAAATAAAATTCAAAATTGTTTTTTTCTATTATGTAACTTATTGTAACTATTATGTAAGCCTGCAAATGAACTCTGACCTTCCAATTCGAACACAAAAAATGTAAAGTAAATGTACTTCTCCCCACTCGTAGAACACAAACCTGCACTAACATACGCACACAAATCGCATTTTTATTTTAACAACAATGTTAGCGATGCGTCAGTCGTCTAGCTACAGCCCGGAACGTCACCGCTAACCTTGCCAAGCAGATGCGGCTCCGCTCTGATACGCGCGCTGATAAATCCGATCCGATCATCGCACTTCAGAGCAATTTGTCACGAGCTCGACGAGCTCTTTCCAAGTTGCGCTTCTGAATTAAAAGACTCCTGAGTGAACGTCACATGTAGAAGAGGAAGCAGATGCGACAGATGGGCACAGACTCTCTCTCTCCCTCACTCGGGCTGCTCTCAAACGCCACAGTAAAATATTGAGCCATTAGGGCCTTTTGTCAGAGAGAATCAGGTGCGTTGGGGGAGAAGCGGAGTATTGAAGCTCGACTCCTGAACTCAGAGGCACAAAGGCGCAACTGCCAAAAATCCTGCTCGAACACACACAAATACACACACTGCAGCTGTAGGGAAAACTCTGATACAAGTTACTCACTTCCTCCCTCCCTCCCTCACTAATTCTCTTCCTCTCTCGCTCGCGCTCCCTCTCAAATCCTTCACTCCAAACAAGCTATGCTTTTACACGGTGCATTGTGTTTAATGTTCCAAACGGCAAATCTGAGAGGCTTGAACGCCGTCTCTGAAATCTCTCCCATGGCATGCATAAATTCCCACTAAATTAGAATATAAAAGACGCACAGAATGAAATCTATTTGCCACAGCGCATGTATATGTATTTTGTGCTACTGAAAGGTCACATTCAAGCTTGGTGTATTCTGGCAACATGCAATTATTCTCTCCCTAACAGGATAAAAGCCGCAGTTTCATTGTTTAGTTGCCCAATATAAGCCTGCTTCTTGCTTTATTTGGCGCAATATTTAATGCGCTTTATTGAACGAAAGTTCATAGTTAAAAATATGGTAAAATGACCTTAACGTTATAAACAAAAGCAAACGTTGCTTTATTTAGAATTATTTAGAAATAGTCCATAAATAAATTCTGCAATTTAAAACAAAGCTAATTAAAGGTAAAACAAACCAAGCATGCATTGCTTAGATGCTTACATAAGCGCAGTGAATGCGTTAAACATCACCAAGATGACTAAAACAAAGACTTCAAATTAAGCTGTTTCCATAGCGCCACAGAATGCTATAAAACATCCAAAACGGTTTTAAAAAGCCAACAATCAACGTAAATTGCAGCTTTCGCAGGAAGTCCTATTCTTTCCTTCTTTCCAAACAAAGTTAAGGAGGGTGAAGCTGAAACAAGATGGGGTGAGGAACAGAGGGATGGAGAAAGATAAGAAATGAAAGGTCATGACGAAGCAGGACAGAGGCAGAGTGCAAGCTTGTTATGTGTTTCAGGAGTAGAGAGGGCTTGGCTGAGCAAAGCTCATGGGAGCAAGGTCAGTTCGCCGGTAAAAGCGAGAAAATGAAAGGCAGAAAGTTCTGCTGTAGGAGCAGCAAAAGCTTATTATTTGATGCGTGTCAAATTTAGACCAACTAAGTCCAAAATACCAACTTCTGCTCGGTTCTGCTGTATGCAAATATCTGCTGGGCTACGCTCGTCCAACGTTAATGTCCTACAAAAATAGAATGATCAGAAATTACAGAAACAAAACATGCATGAAACAATGTAAATGGAACAAGTAGCAATGATGACAAACAAAGAGGAGAAAACACAACCAATGTGCTTGTAATTTGTTCTTGTCGTGTAGAAAGGGGGGCTTTGGTCCACAAAGCTACTGAAATCCCCATCATTCACTCTCATTCTGAGGCGATTGCCATCCGCTGCCTTCTTCATAAACAAAAGAATTGGCAGGCAGTACCAACCATGGGCTGCCTGGCACCCAGAGAGAAGCACCCATCAGAACTGTCAGATTTGGAAAGAAAGCAGTAGGGACTGGAAGCAACAAGAACAATCTGAAGACATTGACCAATACAAGAGAGACTGAGACATCAAGATCTAAATCCAACTCACTCCTGATGCTAAATAATTAGCAGAGATGGCACCTCCATCCCGAGCGCCGGACCACCAGGGTGCAGGAGATTGTGAAGGGTTGAAAGAACTTCCTTCGACACCCAGGGTGATGCGGTCAGCCTGTTAGGACCACTGCGACAGATCAAACGAGCTAGAAGGTGGGGCGAATGTCACTTTTACGCCAGCTTTCTTCGTTCAGTCATGCTTTCTGTTTATCGTAGCGGAACATGGCACGCATCTCTGCTTGATTCTATGCAGCGTGTGATAATTTTAATTAAGTCTGGACCCCTAAACTAAAGTCAGCTGGCCTTTTTTCTCTCGACGCATCACGCTGAGAGTGATTTAGTCTTCGTTTGGGTGCCCTTAACGTTGACACTTCAAACAGATATGTGGCATGTGGCTAGCTGGCGTTTCGCGTGCTAGTTGTGTTTACCCCTTTAGCGCAACTGATTTTATTTTTGGCAGCTTTTCCACTTCCAATGTGGACAGAGAAAGGACGCAGGAAATGAAAAGGAGAAGAATGAATCGGGAAGCCAGACTCTATCTCGCATTGCCCACATGAGCATTAAAGCTTTTTTATGTGAATTATTATGCCAATGTGTGAGCATGTGCTACAATCGTAAACATTAAAGGTTCTTGAAAGGTTCTTCACATCAATGCCAAAGAAGAAATATTTTTAGTTCCCCAAAAACACCAACAGTTTTTAACCATTTCTTTCTAAACCTTTTTATAGTCTAAAGAACCATTTTCCACTACAAAGAACCTTTTGTGAAACACAAAGGTTCCACAGATGTAAAAGGTTATTTATGGAACAATACAGACAAAAATGGTTCTTCTATGGCATTGTGAAGAACCTTCTTTTTACAGTGTAGACCACTGCTCAGACATCTGCACTACTGCTTTAAAGTTTTTAAAATTTTTCTACATTTTATAATACAGTACAAAACTCAAAGCTATGTAACACCACAAAAATTACAAAAAGAGATACAAAAACAACAACTTATGTATAAGAAATATGGTAGTAGAAAAATTTAAATTTTTGGTTTTGAAAAAGAAAACCTGTTACTGTAGAATCTTTAACCATTAAATTTTAGAATTTAATAAAACAGGTTCTCACAGGTCTCACCATGAAAAAATACAAATAAATGTTAGTTTTCTATTCTTGTTTATAAAGAAGTATTCCTAAATATCTGATCTGTAGCAAATATTTGTTTATTTGGGGGTGTCTAAAACAAAAATTTGTTTATTTTGTTAAAGTGTCTTTAATACATACATTTTATCGCTACACGCATTCCCTTGTAATCAAACCCATGACCCTTGGCACGGCTACCAACATACTCTACCATCCAAACTACAGGAACTCTAGACATGTTGTGAAATTTAGTAAATCTTCCACGTCTGAAAAACCATGTTTTCATGCCATTCGCAATTTGTAGCCACTCAGAAGACGTGTTGGAAGGCCAGCACTTCAGGGTGATTTGAAAATGTCTCGGAGTGGTCTCAACGGCATTTCCTCCGAATTACAGATTGAACATCTGCGCGAATGGCTGCTGTTTGGACGACGGGGAAGCAGTGTGTTGTCATTAAGGCGGGTGATGGGGGGCATGGGCCCGGACCCCTTCCTCACCAGCCCCAGGCCCACCCTCCCACCAGCTGTTTGGAAGGATGGATGACAACCACCTGCTGTGGAGGGAAATTAGAGCGCTTGTACTCGTCTTCTTTTTAATCATCTGAATCATTCACTCTTTCATTGTGAAGTTTGGCTCTCGAGGCAAACAGCTCCGGCAGGCCAGTCAACTCCTCAATGTCGGCTAAAACAGACAAGCTGTCGTTACAAAACAGTCCCTGCCGCATTTCAAACCGCTGCTTCCCCCCGTGGCATTGATAAAGAGCATCAGGAGAGGCAGAAATACACTACAAAACTTATTCACAGACAGCAAAAACAATTACAATATCTATCTTTCCTTTAATCCATTTCAAGGTGACATTTAATGCCAAGTTAGTCTTGTTGGAAACCTTCAGGGAACGATAAATCAGTCAGTAAAAATATAATTCATTTTAATGGATTGTGAGTGTTTTTATTTTCATAAGTCAAATCTAAAAAGGATCACCGGCTGGGAAGGAAGCCAGCGAGGAGGGGGGAGGGCACCGAGCGCTGGATCCGTGCTGGAGATGCTGCCTAAGGAAATATCATTTCCTGAAGTCTGGTATATATCTGTCATTGCAAATGTGTTTGTCATTAGTGCGGACGGACATGCCAGAACCTGCGCTTGCGTGAGTCCTCCAATTAAAATGAGAAAAAAAACTTCCGAACGTGATGAATCGCATCAGATTCTGGGGCATCAAATAATTTTTGAAGGTAAATTTGCTCATTTATCTCAACATACAAAACATGCTTGTTACTAGCCATGCTAATTACGTTGATGCACAAAAACCACTGGAAGCTCTCCTGGACGCTTGCTGCACATAACATTACTTACATTTTTCCTCTTGCTCTATCTCTACCTCGGACACGAGTTACGTGACGGAACAGTTTAACCTTGGCCTCTCGCTAGGCCGCCCTACGGGATCCATCTCCACAGACAATAAACCCACATCCCCCACCGCGTGTATTCAACCTCACAGCGCTCTGAGGTGACGGCTGAGGTGGCGTGTTATTGCGCCGGCCCCGTGGAGTTCGTTAAAAAACAAAACAAAGAAAAGCCAGGTAATGTGTTGGCATTTGAGTTAATTAGCGCTGCAGTCTGGAGAGCCCTTCACTGCTTCCTTGTGCGGTTGCCTCAAACGGCGCAAACAGTCGAGAAGAGCTCGCTAGCGCACACACATAAACGTGTGTGCCAGCATGCGGCGAATATATTTATCAATCCAATCTGCTTCATCCATTTATCCTCAGCGCCTCCCCCGCCTCTATCTACACATCTACAGAAGAGACACAGCAGAACCTCACAGCCATTGACATTCATCTAAGAGGACATGCCCTTCCCAGCTAACAACTTTAGGTTGCATAAAACATTTCCCTAACATTTCCATTAACATTAAGTAACAAAAATGCTAACAATGTTATTTTGAATGTTCTAGGAACAAAATAACATTGTTAGCATTTTGGCATTTTTTCTAGGAGCATTCAAAATAACATTGATAGCATTTTTGTTACTTAATGGAAACGTTAGGGAAATGTTTTATAGGGAAATGTTCTAGGAACATTCAAAACCTACATTTTTAAAATGTTGTATTAACATTACTGCTTGGTTACCAAAACACATTTTTAAAACGTTCCACTAACAGCTTAAGAATAACATTTTTGATATGGTATAATGTTAAAAAAACTTTATACTACCATACAACTTTTACAGAACATTAGACAACGCTTTAAGAACATTCCCAGTTAGCTGGCTTTAGGAGAGGCAGAGTCTTACAACAAATTCTGTCAAATAACTGGATGCGTGGTGGATGCTGTTTCATAAGTCTCATCTCTGTACATCTCTCTCACACCACACTGGCAGCCTTCCACTGAAGCCCCTACACAGCGCCGGGTTCCTACTGCCGTATGTTATACAGCGACTCTCCGCTGTGTAAGCCCGGTAATCGTATATGATGCCCAATACCTTTGAGGCTTCATTAAAGCTTTGCATCAACCTGCAGAAAGACAAAAACAAGCAATACCTGCTAGTAAGCATAAGGTTGAAGACATGCAGGGGACAGAAACAAGGCCATTTAAAGCTTTCAAAGCATTTTGAGTGGAAGAGGTTGTTATCCCAATGGGACATTGTTTTATGTGTTTTTTCCTACATTACTCGCGCGCGACACGTTAGCGTTCAGGCGGCCCCGTGCCAAATAAGCACCCATGCTGTCAGCCCAATCAGATTTTAGAGGGACTCTGAGGAGAGCCAACTCTAGTTATAATTTCACTCTCATCTCCTCCTCTTTCTCCCGAGCTCACACTGACTGTTTTCACGCTGAGCGTTTAAATGTTCTCGTTTCTCGT
Source organism: Ambastaia sidthimunki (assembly GCA_036877625.1). Taxonomy (NCBI): domain Eukaryota; kingdom Metazoa; phylum Chordata; class Actinopteri; order Cypriniformes; family Botiidae; genus Ambastaia; species Ambastaia sidthimunki. The sequence goes on along the minus strand of JAZGTK010013237.1, from coordinate 7,137 downwards.
ATCCGCCACTTTGAGCTGATGAGACACGCGAGCGTATCAATCTTCTGCACCGAAGGAGAAATTAAAAAAATAATCATGAAAAAAGACCAAAGCGTCTCAGAGTTCACAACAGACCACTGAATTACGGCAAGACCACTGAATTACAGCAAGATAATCCTGTTTCGGGAACCATCACATTTGTGAACGAAAGGAAGCTGTCACTCAAAACCTGCTTTTGCTTCGTGCTCCCGGACAGCTTTGTGCAATATCAGCCCACAGCAGACTTCCTGTGAGCTCGCAGGAGAGTGGCCCACAGCAGTGTCTCTCTCTCTCTAAGAGCCGGCCTGGCGGGTGGAGGCTTATTTGTGGCCACATCTTGGAAGCTGCTTCTCCAGCTTGAAGATCACACGAGCCCCCCTGAGTCAAAAGTTATTACCACTCGAAGGCTATCTCCACAGGTGAACGGGTGGTGCTGGTTGGAGGCTTGGAAATGTCTTGGTCTCTATAGAAATGGGACCCGTTTTTTTCCTGCTAAATCCTAATAGAGCAACGAACTGATTTAATTGGTGCACTCCATGCCTAGGGAGAGGTGGAAAAGATCACAATCGGCCGGTGAGGCTTCAGGCGCAGTGGGAACGGCCAAAGCTGATCTGATAGTGCCACTCAATGCAGAAGGTTGAGCCAAAGCCCAAGTAGATCTTTTGACGAAAAACTTCGAAAATGTGGGTAATCTAAAAGAAACGTTTTACCTTCCATCTTTCCCTTCAACCCAAAATAGCCTGCAGTTTGAAGCTTGCTATCTCAGAGATTTGTTCATGTTAGCGGGGGCTGGAAATCCTTCTCAATCACGGTCAATCTTCTTAAAATAGCTGGTCCTTTAAACAGATGTGACCGGCCCTGGAGGCGCATCCATCCACACGTGACCCCGCGACTCCGTTCAAAGGAAATCCACGCTTAGAAAGAGACCCTCTTGGAAGATTTACTGGGATAACACAAGCACAGGTGGACCAGGGGTTACGTGCAGTGACACTACATCCTCAACGACGATACATCCAGGCAAAACATAAGAGATAAAAATAAGTTGTTAAACAAAATGTAAAACAATTTCACTTAAATAACAAAAAGCTCTTACAGAAATAGCTCAGCCATATGAGAAAATTCTGTCAGTTTTTTCTCACCTTCATGTCTTTTAAACACTATGACATTAATTCTTCTGTGGAACACATATAAAATAATATATATATATACACACACATGTACACACACACACACACGTACATGTTAACTATTAAATGAATAAGCAAACTGAATAACAGCAGGGTTAGTTCTGATCAGAAAAGATCATTCTGTTCCACAGAAAAAAAAAATTATTTAAAATTAAAAACTAACTTCACACTTATTTAAACCCACATGAAGATGAGCAATTAATTGAGAACTTTTATTTTTTGGCTGAACCACCCATTTCAAAGTATAAAGCTGTTTGCAAACCAAAAGCTTAAGCCCATCTTAACCACATAGAAACCAAACATTAATTACATGTAGCTTAACGTGTTTTCCTACAGCAACGTACGGCTTCAACGCATCTCCAAAACATTAAAGCAAACACACTTCAACATCACCAAACCATATGCTACATAATCTAAACACAAACCATGTCAATACTGCGAGATTTGTGGCGGCAGCTCTGACGACATCTGTAAGACCTTGAGACCAGCTTTCACGCCCTCTAAATCATCTTATTGCACAGGGAGTTTGATGAGGAAAAGCAATTAACAGAGTGATTAGAGTGATTAAGTTAGCCAAATGTGGTCAAGCTCTCTCCTATGGACGACACAAATTACAGAAGTCCAGGTAAATAATGCCGTCAAAGTAGAAACAGCTACTCTCCTGATATGGATAATGTAAAAGCACACGGGCCTTCTGGTGCAGCTAAAGGAAGACCAATCCATCACAGCAAGGTTATAAATGATGCACTCTGGGGAGGTCCTGAACAACAAGATGTACTGCTGAACTATGGAGAGTGGAAGAAAAAGAGCGAAATCAAAATGGAAATCATTGCCAAGATGCAGTTTAACTTGCAATTCTCCTGTGGGCGTTTTAAAATCTTCCCCCCCTTGACTCCTGGAAACACAGCCAATACTTAGAGCAAACAAAGGTCAGGACGAGTGTTAAATCATTTGTCTCGTTTTTCATTCAAACGGGCCTGCTAAGCTTGCTCAGGCTGTCTGACTTGTAGAGCCCGGAACCACGAGCGAGTCGCTGGGTTTAAAGCTTCAGAGCTGAGGGGAAATCTTCTGGGTACCCCGCGTTTTATTTTTCCTTCAGCGAAACGCTTTTAAAGATTATTTACACACCAAGTTACCAGACAGCTTTGCTAGTTTCCTAGCACATTATGAAAGAAGAAATATCAAGCGTTTATTATGTGAAATTCTCCCTACTGCGTTCATATACAATTATGATATTAAATTCCTAACACAGAGGTTGAGATAGAGACTCAGAAGACACACTAGCGAACCATTTTACGTTGTAGGACGTTTTCCTAACCTCCCATTAAAAAGCAAAAATGTTTAAAAAGTTAAACATTTTTCAATAAACATTTTTATTTGTGTTAAGTTTTAAAACCTCCCATTAATTACTTCAGAATTTGATCTATGATATACAACATTATAAAAGTTCTACTAACATTACTGCAAAACGTTTTTAATAACTTTGAGAGAACTATAAAAAAATGTTAGCCAACGTTTTGAGAACGTTCCCTGTTAGCTGGGAGGTGGGTTAAGTTTGTCTAGAGAAAAACAACATGTCATAACTACACTATTTTGCAGGCAAAGAAAACAGTTTCTACAACGACAGCAGTTCAAAAACACTGAGAGGAATAGCAACAGATAGCTTTCTGTACATACAGAGAAGCAGAAGGTTAGAAATGTGAGGTGACATTTTGATAAGAGATGAATTCTTGGTGTGACGCAGGCGCAAAATCTTCGTAACTGCGTCCGGCCAAGAAAAACAATGAAAAAACAAATGCAGAAGGACAGAGATCAATCTCGAGACGAGCGACGGCACACAGAGACGGAAAGCGAGCGAGGTCCAGGCCGGCGACCTCAGCCCTGCCCAAAATCAATTGTGTTTTCAATCTTCACAAGAAGATTCGGTTTCGCTGGTTAACACAAGCGCTGCAAAAGCCATTTTGAGACCTTGTTAAAGACTGGGTAGTGAAACAAATGCAGGTGTGAGCTCTGAGGATGAGCGGGGGGGTGGGGACGAGGAGGTCAGGACGCAAGCTGGGGGAGGGAACTAATCCCAGGCCGTTCAAAAGCTCCTTCAGTCCCTCACCTTCTCTTTCTACTTCTCGCTAGTTTCTCATTTGTTTTCTCCTCTCACTCCAGAGGGCACTGGAGAGCGGGAGCCCATAATTGAGAATTTCAACCACCCTTAAGAATTTCTACCTTTTGTTAGTGACTTCCCACTTGTATGAGGCTACTGATGTGTGGAGAACATTTAAGGGCTACAGGCTCCACAGACATCCACTGGGATTTACCGCTAACCCTCGCAGTGAATAGAGGACACTTCCCCGAGCAGTCTTACGGAGGAAGGTATTCTAAAGGGCCTTTTGATAAGAAATAACACATCTCGGTCCAGACAATGGAGTTCCTTCTAAGACATTAAAAGACAACAAACCATAAAAAACTAGCAAAGCCAGTCCCACAAACTCTAAAAATACTCTGAAAAACTTAAAGGAAGCAGAAAATGACAAACAAAGCATATCTAGTGTAACCAATTGCATTGCGTTAAATCTCAAGCCCGTTTCCAAAACGTTCACCGTGGCCTAATCTTAATCTGTATTATTTGCTTACACACGGTCACATTAACCTTTTGATCCAATTTGATTTATTTATACACCACTTTCAACAACAGAGATTGTCTTAAAACTGTTTTAGCAAGCGTCAGGCCCAAAACTACCCATGATCGAGCTCAAGGCCTCGGCGGCGAGGAAAACGTCCCGAGCGTAAAGGAACGAACCTTGGGAGAAAAATGATGCGTCTTCAAGACAACTTTTGGACGGCTGCCATTACTCAAACTGCTGAGGCATTGTCATGTTCTTAGCCTGTATATGAGAAAAACTCTTCGCACCAAATCCACAAACACCTCTCGTTAAACAAGCTTATCAAATCAGACTTTAAGGGCTCAGCGATGCAGTCAGGCTTACAAACAGAGCAGTGTACTGTTTTTATTACCCGAGCCTGAGGTAAACCGAACGCTGTTATTAAATGTTAGCGGTTCACCAGGTATGCTAAATTAACAAACAGTGAGTGCTCATGATGCAGTCATTACAGACGGCCCACTCTCCCCCTGTCCTCACTGAATACTGAGACTGAGAGAAAGAGAAAATTGTGACATTCTTAAAACAGTTTGACAATACGCAGTACCCAGTGCATTGTGGGTAAGAGTGTCCAGTGTTCAACGTGGGCCGGTCAGTGAGTCATGAGTCAAAGACACCACAGAGAAAATGAAAACTTGTTCAAGGACAAAAATAGAGAAAAAGGCACCCTGTGGGGAAAATAAACAATGATTTTCAACATCAAACAGGTGATTTTTAGTTAGCTTACTTGCTTTTAAAAACAACAAGATATCAAAAATGACCTTTTCTACTTATATTTTTGCACAATTCATCAAGCAAAAACTTCCTCCACTTTCTCTGACCAACTTTCTCTGACCAAGTCTGTGCAGACAGGGAAATATGACATTAACCAATAATATTACAGCTTTACATGTTCAATTGTTTTAACAGCCAATCAAATCTAATCTAATTAAATCTAATATATATAATCAAACTTTCTCAGTCATTATTTCTTACTGTTTCACTCTGCAATGTTGCATAACTCACGCATTAGGAACGTCAATACACCTAAAACTTGTTATAAACATATTCTGTGTTCTATGTTCTGGTTAAAACACACAATACAGTAACAGCAATGATGCAAACACCTGTTCACCTGTCTTTGTCCTTGTATCTGTGTCCTTCTCTCTCACACAAAAATTAATTATCTTTCACACAATGAAAAACATGAGACACAACATCCATGTTTCACTCCTCTCCGAGCTTGTAGTGACAAACTCTCTATCTGGGCTGGAAGAGGTTAAATGTTGCCCCCGGGACAGCAGGGGTTGGCTCCCACCCAGACCGATATGGGAACCAGGGCAGAGGAGGCATAAAGGCTTGATTGTGGTGGAGCACTGGCTTGGAAACAACTTTCAGAGCTAATGAAACTAAAGCCTGGACACAGCAGCACAGCGAACACCAGAGTGAGCGAGGTAGAGAGAGAGAGAGAGAGAGAGAGATGAAAGAGAAAGAGGTTGAAAGAGAAGTACAGAAAGATAAAGAAAATTGAGAACAAAAAGAGAAAAGTNGAGAGAGAGAGAGAGAGAGAGAGAGAGAGAGAGATGAAAGAGAAAGAGGTTGAAAGAGAAGTACAGAAAGATAAAGAAAATTGAGAACAAAAAGAGAAAAGTACAGAAAGATAAAAATGAGGTAGAGAGGAAGGAGGTAGAGAGAGCAGCTATGAATAAAGAGGCAAAGAGAGAGGTGGTGATGAGGTAAACAGGAGTTGTTTCAGCTTAGTAGAATAAGTGTACTTTGTATTGAGACCCACTCCAAGCCGATTACAATAAACCTATGACTAAACATAAGCCATCCTATGTAATTAGGGCACATGAAGGTTTACACGGGGAGCAAGACTCGCTGTGGGGATGTGGGGGGGCAAATCAACGAAATAGCTGGATGAGATTTCTTAATCATAACATGTGACTTTTCAACATTCTGTGCCATCAAACCGGTTGTCTCAACATATCTCAAATGTTTTGGAGGAAACAACTGAAATCATTTAGTCATGCCTTGCACTGAAACAACAAAACCAACGTAGCGCATTAGCACAAAATGACTGCATGCTAATGAAAAGTGGATCTAACTCAAAGAGCCTTTGTGAAAAGGCTTTTAAATCTTAAATCTGCAGTGTTGTGCAATAAATGCCCGTTAGTGCTGCTTAAGTGTGTGCGTGTGGCCTCCCAGCTAACAGAAAACGTTCTCAGAATGTTGGCTAACATTCTCTAAAGGTTCTCTTAAAATGATGAAAAACATTATGAATGTTCCTAGACCTTCCAAAATAACATGTTTAATGTTTTTGTTACTTAATGGAAACGTTACGGTATGTTCTTAAATCTAAAATTGTTAGCTGGGCTTACGCCTCCCCAAGCGTGAGCTGTCATGGCACAGGAAAAAGGTCTCAGGAAAGAACAAAGCGTCTAAGGAAACAGATCGTGTGACCCTGCTGCCCCACGCCACCTGCTCTCCTCCCAGGAACCTCGTTCTCTTTCTACTCACTGCTCGCCAGGAGACACTGTTAATTGGCCCACGCACACACCCACACACACAAACCTCCGGGTATCAGCTGGACTGACACCCGTGTGGCACAACCTCCAGGTGGGCGGATCTGCAGAGTCATCAAGAGTTTGCGACAAACTAGCATCCAACCTTCCAACAACTCGCTTTAAAGGCTCACGTTGGGGGCGAAACAACCGCAAACGGTCCATTTGTATTTTCAACGTCTCCAAAGACGACCACTTCATTATGCTGCACCTTTGCCAACTCGCAAACAACGCGGGCACTGAGGTCTTTAGCGCCTCAGTGTGCGTTACTGAATCGCCCTGCCTGTTCAAAATAACGATCTCCAGCGTTACGTACAGACGGCCGACAAGTACGGCGCAATAAATCGGGCAGCAGCAAGACTAATATAGTCGAGTGACCTAAGAAGCTACAAATCCTCCACCGCTCCTTTAATCACAATGATTTAGCTGTTGTCTACTGCCAGCACTGGCGCTGGTGAAAACACCCCCAGGGCAAGACGTACAGCACGGGGCAAGTCAAACATCTGCATAATTGAGCCCTTCAATCAAGTCAAGTGTGTGTTAGGTCCACTCAGACACAACTGATTACAAACAAATGGAGCTAGAAGCTAATACAGCGCTTGAAATAGACGACAGCCAGCTTATTCAAAGTCATATCATACAGCAAACAGAAAAGTTCACCTGGGCCAAACAAAGATAAGAGTTGGCTATCAATCTTTGGCTCCCGTTCTGTATATATAAGGCTTGCAAAAAAAT
>JAZGTK010013236.1:0-14438 GCA_036877625.1 Ambastaia sidthimunki | reverse complement strand
GTATGGAGCTGTCACGTGATGAACGAACGAACGACTCGAAACCTTAACTAATCATTTCTCTTTCCAGTGCAGTTTGCATTGGTAAAGCATATGGGGCTGTCACGTGATGAACGAACGAACAAATGACTCGAGAGATGAACTAATCATTTCTCTTTCCGGTGAAGTTTGCATTGGTTAAGCGTATGGGGCTGTCACGTGATGAACGAACGAACGACTCGAGAGATGAACTAATCATTTCTCTTTCCGGTGCAGTTTGCATTGGTTAAGCGTATGGAGCTGTCACGTGATGAACGAACGAACGACTCGAAACATAAACTAATCATTTCTCTTTCCGGTGCAGTTTGCATTGGTTAAGCGTATGAGGCTGTCACGTGATGAACGAATGACTCAAACCCAGAGACCTGTCAGATAAGAGATGAGCTAATCGTAGGCTAAAGATCCAGGTAAACAATGAATTAATGTTTTCTGTTTCTTATAGCATTAGTTTTGTCTTGTTTGTAGTTGTAGTGTGCGTAAGAAGTATATGTATTAGGGAAGTAACACGTAATTTTTGATTATATTTTGCTAAAATGAACAAAATGACTCGAAAAAAGATTCATTCAATTTGCTGAACGAGACTCAAAGGACCGAGTCAGTAAAATGATTAGAACTTCCCATCACTATTATTTACTTCACCTGTGTGTCCAAGCACTTCCCTGTCTCGAGCAAAGTTTCTCTAGTTGCCTGATCTTTTTGTCTTTGTCTTATGTTTGCCGCAAGTTTTGCCATTTTTCCCCCCTTGTTGAGTTGTTTGTTTTGTCTTTTATTTATTATATTTTGAATATATATAAGTTTTTATATATATTCATTGATCCGAGAAGAACCTCTGTTGATTGCCTTTTGTTTAACAAATCATCTTACTTTGAACTTCACCTGGAGTGTTTCACTTGGGTCCAACACTGCCTCCTCTGTGGCTATGTGGTAGAGCATTATATTGTCACACCAGAACTCACGGTCATTCCGGACAGAAAAACCAAGCCTGGACCCAGCCGTGGACCCAGAAACACTCAGTGCCAAAGACCTGATGGCGGTGATTGCCCAACACGAGGTGTCGTTCCATGACGCGGTTCCCAGCCGCCAAGAAGAGCTAATGGCCAAGCATTCCCAACTCCTGGCAGATGTGATAGAGGTTGTGGACCAGTTCTCCAAGGCTGCCCGCTTCATCCCCCTGCTCAAGTTGCCTTCAGCCAAGGAGACGGCTGAGCTCCTCATAGACCATGTCTATGAGGAGCTAATGGCCAAGCATTCCCAACTCCTGGCAGATGTGATGGTACTGACCACCAGCTCTTTGAATGCCTTCCATCTGCCTCTGTGTCACCTGCCTCTATGCCACTTCCGAGTGACAAGAGAGATGGGGGCCTTAGGCCATGTATCGATTATCGGGGCCTCAAAAGGAGAATCGATACCCCCTTCCTCTCATGGCCACTGCTTTCGATCTGCTGCAAGGGGCTTCCAATTTCACCAAGCTGGTGGTGCAATATCGCACCTTTCCCTGGACTTTAACTGGACTCCTACCATCCCAGGGCAACACAGTCATCTTGGTGGTTGTAGACCAGATCTCCAAGGCTGCCCGCTTCATCCCCCTGCCCAAGTTGCCTTCAGCCAAGGAGACGGCTGAGCTCCTCATATAGACCATGTCTTCCGGGTATTCGGGATTCCCCTGGACATGGTCTCAGACCGAGGTCCCCAGTTCTCCTCCCGGTTCTGGGGAGCCTTCCACAGGCTGATCGGGGCCACAGTTGACCTATCATCGGGGTTCTTTCATGAGTCCAATGGCCAGACAGAGCGGGCAAACCAAGAGCTGGAGACCACCCTGCGGTGTATGGCGGCCAATTACCCCATATCTTGGCCCTCCTACATTGTTTGGGTGGAAAATATGCTGACAACACCCTCCAGTCCTCGGCCACTGGGCTGTCCCCCTTCGAGTGCCAGTTTGGGTATACCCCCCATTATTCCCTGAGGCATAAGTGGGGGTTCACCTCCGCCCAATGCTTTGTCCGGCGCTGTCGGCTAACCTAAAGGAAAGCCATGCACGCCCTCCTTAGGGCCGCCCAGAGGTACCAGAGTCAGGCTAACCACCGCCGCTGGACAGCCCCTAACTTGTGGGCCGGCCAAAGAGTCTGTCAAGCAACTAGGAACCTGCCCGTACGGGTTGAATCCAAGAATCTAGCCCAGAAATTCATTGGCCCTTTCCGCATTGCCAGGAAGATTAACCCTGTGTCTTACCATTTGTATCTCCCTCGTTCACTAAGAATTAACCCCACTTTTCATCTTTCTTTATTAAAACCTGTGTTGTCTTCTCCATTTGCCCCCCACGCAGACCTCCTTCACCTCCCAGGGTCGTCGATGGCCAGCTGGCCTACACAGGGCACCGGATACTGGACTCCCGGAGGGTCCAGAACTCTCAGCAGTATCTGGTGGACTGGGAGGGCTACGGGCCAGAGGAACGCTCCTGAACTCCAGCCAAGGACATCCTGGGCCCAAGTTTGTTACTGTTACTTCTAACAAATGCTTTATATTTCAATCAGATAAGTTTACTCATTCAGTATTTTATGATATTCGGACCGCTTAAACAAAACCGCCCATACAAACAAACAACACACACCAGATTTTACCGTCCTGACGGCCTGCACCCCAGCTAAATCGGAGCAGCTCTACTATCAGACTACATCACCAGGACCATCCGCTCAATATGACTGGCAAGTTCAACTTCTACTTTTAGCTACTACTATTACGTACAATCAAATACTAAAAATGTATGTATGGTTAAACAAATAGAGATTGTGTCTGTTCCCCGATCAGTGAGGCAAAATAACAAACACGCAGCAATAACTAGACAAAATATTATTTCAATTAATACAGAAAATAACACGACAGAAAATAAACACCATTTAAAGCTTGGGCTTTTAAATATAAGATCACTCGCATCAAAGACTGTTATTATAAATGAAATGATCTCAGACAATAGTTTTGACATATTGTGTTTGACTGAAACATGGATCAAACCGAACGAATATATCTGTTTAAATGAATCTGCCCCGCCAGGCTACTGCTATAAACACGAGCCCCGTCCGGTGGGTTGTGGTGGCGGTGTCGCAAATATTTATAGTGATTATATAAATATAAGGGGTCAAACAGACAAACATTCAAAGGTTTGCTTCGTTTGAATTATTTTATTAGATTAAACTCTATCTTCAACCGTACACTTGATACTGTTGCACCAATTAAAACTAAAAAAGTTAGAGACAAAAACAAAGCTCCAAGCAACATGACTCTCAATCTAAAGAAAGTAACCCGCAACCCTGAGCAAAAATGGAGGAAATCAAATCTGTTTTTAGATTAGCATGGAAAGACAGTATGTCCCGATATAAAAAGGCTCTAAAAACAGCAAGGACTGCACATTTTAGCGCACAAATAGAAAAACATAAAAACAATCCTAGATTTCTATTTACTACAGTTGCCAAATTAACAAATAAACAAACACCACCTGATGATAATGTGCCAGTGAACTTTAGCAGTAACAACTTCATGATCTTTTTCGTAACACAATCGTTCTATCATTCGTAACACAATCGACAATATGCGTCCTACAACCTCAGCTGAAGATTCACTCGTATTAGTAACTGTCCCTCAGGAACAGCTAGAATGTTTTACAATCTTTTGACAGAACAGTGTGGACATTGTGACACATTTGTCAGAGGACAAAACTGTTTGGAACAACTTAAGAAAATGAAAGAAATTTGAGAGTAAATGAAAAGAATTTGTATTTGCTTCAAATCTATAGTTATGTTCACTGATTACCCGCAAATCTATTGTAACTTTAATGCAAATATAAATTTAAAACAATCCATCATATATCAAATCTACGTATGTATAATTCAATTCAAATTTTTATTCAATATAGTTTATGAAACCTATGTGCATATTGTGCATACGAAGGGCAATTCTGTCATAATTTACACACCCTCATGTTTTTCAACTCCAAAGAAGAAGCAGAATTTTCATGATGAATGCTTTTATGAAACCATTTAAATGGCTTTTTGTAATGTGTTGTCTCTTTCACATTCTTTTGACAGAACAGTGTGGACATTGTGACACACATTTGTCAGAAGACAAAACTGTTTTTGGAACAACTTTGGAACAAGAATTTGTATTTGGGGGTAAACATTTCCTTTAATCAAGCAAAAGAAAATTTGTTGCAAAGAAAACAATCTTAGTTTATGGCTTCACCTGAGAGCCTGCAGTCAGTGTGCCATTCTTGATTTCCTCTTTTATGCTGCATTTGCAATATTGAACATTCAGTGTGTGCTTTCAAAACACAAAGCTCAAGTATCCAGTTTCAATCCACATAATATCCTTGTGCCTGGCTCTGACATTTTCACTGATAAACAAAAAGCTTTGTTCCTTCTATTCTAGGCTTGTCAAGCCAGAATGATTCTTTTTCAAAGAGGAGTGATCAAAGGGTAGTGCAGGGGAGTATGATAAATCAATTGAATTGAAATCTAGGTCTGCAGCGGTGGTTGTAACCAGAACTAGGACATAATGCCAAAGACAGGGTTATGGGGACAGATTCTGGGACCATGTTCTTCATAGTCCTTCTTAGAGTGGTAGAGAAGAACTCAGGCTATAGTGTGTTAAGAAAGAAAAATGAATGATTAAGTACAAATGCAAATAAACTGAGAGACTGTGACATACAATGTACGCAGTCTATAGACTTGTGAACATCATAAAATGAAAGTGTGTATTAATTTGGATGTGTGGCCCTTTTTTTACACTTGGTATTAATGTCTGTGTCAGATAATCTGATAACAAGTGGTAAGCTATTAACACTGAGATTGCCATTAACACTGTCAATGAGGTGTAAGGTCATAAGATTAGGACTCCAAATCTGATTAACTTTAATGAGGTATTTTCTGTGACCACCTGCAAGGTTTAAAGGCAGAGTATGCCATTTTTGCTGCTAGAATTTGCATATTCAAAACAATCTCAAAGGCGTTGCTTGATAATGCTGTAAAGGAGCATATAATAATGGGAGCTGTCGTCTTCACTTCCACTGCCGATGGAAATCAGTGAGATGATGGGACTCATAAATCATGTTCATGAATAAGGAAATGAAGCAGTTAGAAGTTTGACTACATGATTTTATTTTATTCTAAAGAATTAGCCACAAATAATGCAACGTTTAATGCTAAATTTGGGTAATTTAATTTACCCGTATGTTTACGTTGCCTGGAGTTATCTTTGGTGACAGAACCTAATGCAAATGAAAACAAATAATTGTGGTCCATGACGAAACAACGAAAAAAGTGGCATGTTAGACGCTACTACTTACAGATTATCACGAGACTCCTTGTGTTGCATAGTTTTTTAATTTTAAACTAACTGTGTGCTACATGAGTAAAGCGCACAAGATACACATGGATGCATTAGTGTTTATACTACAGATGCATTTCTGACTGTCTTTGAATACTTTTGAGTGATCATAGCGCATGTCCAATATGCACTGGAGCCCACTTACACCTATCCACCTGTAATCAGATCACCCAGCAGATACAGTAAACAGAGCATAATGAAGTGTTAACGTAGAGGCCAACATGGATCCTCCAAACCACACTGCATAATGCTGCATGTGATGAGAAATCACCTGCACTTCTATTGGCTTGGGCTAGAAGGAGAATTAAACAGCATATAAAAAAGAACAAGAACAGAGACAGCATCTAGCATGCACTACAACATAACATATGCACTTGTGACCTGCTTGGCCCAGTTGCATAAACGGCTGCTAGTCTAGTCTTGCCAGTCATACCTTTTTGAGGTTCTGAGGAGAAAATAGATGACTAACTTCTGAGACTAGTTTAAGCAGTTTATGTTACCAGCCACTGACCTTTATTCTGCCTCCACTGAGTTCCTTACTTAGTCTGAGTCTGGTGTCCAGGTCTCGCTGAAGTCTGCTGCCGCAGTCACAGAACATGGTGGGCTGCAGACAGTACAATGTTCTAAAATACCTTTTTTTTATTAAGCTCATCAAAGAGAAGGACTCATAGTACACAAGTACTTAATTAACAACAATTACACATCATTACACAATTACACTAATGTTACGTCTCTGTATATGTGACTGCGTCTCTCCGTCTCTCTCTCTCTCTCTCTCTCCCCTTTTTACAGAACACTTCCATTGGTTCGCTGCCGCCGTCACTCAGTTTGGCATTCTGAAGTCACCACCCACCATTACCAATCAAAAGTTACCGCCTCCTTTAAAAACGCGCCGGTCCATTATGCGCGCCCCATGTTTTTTTGACTTGGTACACATCTGTTTTGTTTGCTGTTGTTATCATAACCCATATTACATCTGTCCAGTTGCGTATCTGTCTTTGTTTGTCTTTTACCCCTTTTGCTTTTGCATTGTATCATTGATCTGTGTTGTTTTGTAATAACCTGAGCTTGTTATATTATGAGATTATGGGGGAAAAGCAGACAGATAAGTATGTCACGTGACGTACATATCGCAACACGTAGGTTTTGAGTAGTACTGTATGGACACACTAGGTTAGGGGTGAGTGCCACCTGCTGTACTTTTGTTTCTGGCTTGATAGAGTAGCATAGTTATGGCGTCTTGGACGCAGAAGACTTTTGTTATTACTGTTTTCTTTTCTAGACAGTTTAGGAGGTAATTTACAGTTAGACGGATTTTTGATTGTTTCTTTGATTTGGCACCGCTCGTGTCTCTTTTCCCTTTTGTCCAGTTTTCAATCATTGTAAATATTGTACATATTTATTATATTTCACTTTTCTCTTTCACTGGTGCACTGTAAAATAAACCTCCCCACTTGAGCACGTACAGCGACTTGCGTCTGTGTTTTCTGCCTCCGCACACCATTTAAATAATAAACATTTTAATGTTATGGCCCTTACCCTTTAAATAACATCTGGGTTTGTAACACTAAATATGTAGTGTTTAAGCATTACTACTTTTATTGGTTACACAGAGAACATTTGAATCGAGAACATTTGTGCTACGGACATGAATAATATCTTAAGTCATGCAGCATGTTGCGGAGAGACATGATGTTTCCTTTAAATAAAGCCAAACAAAAGCTGAAATTATCCGTGAACTTTATCAGTTTAAAAAAGGGTCATATCCGTATGTTAGAATAAAATAGGGGGTGGACTTTTTGGCCAATAGGCAACCTCCCTGAACACCTAATTAACCACTTTGGAATAGCATAGTAACCATTCAGGAAACCCTAGCAACCACACAGCAGTATCCTACAGTATTCTACAAACCAACAGAGAACACCCATAACAACCAGATAGTGACATGCTAGGACACAAAACGTTTTGAAACCATAGCAATGTCGTGACAGAACCTCTTTGGCAACTGCATAGAATCATCTTAGCAAACTCATGGCAGAGATCCCTTATTTTGATTAAGACAACTTCAAATATTAAAACTAAAATGTTAATTTATCCCCTTATCCCCATAAGAACCCATCATGTGTTCATCATAAGCATTTAAACAGTTTAAAAGCAGCAATACCCATGTAAAATTAGCTTGTGTTTTAATTGCTTCGGGCTTGACTGGCAACCTCATTATGAAATACAAGCGCTTAACGCTGATTGGCTGCCTTCACTGCCACTCAAAAGAATGATTATGTGACGTCGTCGCCCCGCTTCTGAACGCATACGGACCAACTTTTTACAGCTATGGGGCATGCTCAGATTCAGTCTTATATGTTTGAGCCCGAATCGGAAGAGGACACTGAATTGGATGAAGAACCAGTTCAGCAAAGGCTGGATTTAAATGTTTCTGAATGGTAAGTTATTTGGAATGTTTGTTTGAACGCTTTCACCATTCCTTGCCCACAAAGTTCCCCCGTCATAATCAAGTTATAGCACACTACACCCATTTTTGCATTTATCCTTTTGCATCATCATGAATCAAGAATAAATACTAACTGTAGTCTAATGCAAATACTGTTTAATACTGCTTCAGGTTTGGGTGTTATGCCGCATTTACACACATCGCTACGTGCTCACCGCTCAGCGATAACCGTCAATAGAAAGTTACATTTAATACAAAAATATAAAAATACATTATAGAAAAGTTTGTGATAAGACTTCATGATGCTCCCTGGATTGTTGGCCAGGCAGTGGGCATCAAACTAAAATATGCCTCAGCCGACCATAGAAAACAAAAAAGCGATATATAAGTAGTGGCCTACTATTTATGGTATTATTTTGTAGTTTTATTTTAAAATTAGAAAAGGGAATTGTCAGCGATCTTAGATAAGATAACCGTGTGCACTAGTGGTGTATGCAACAGCTGTAGTTCAGCCGTACATTCAGCCGTAATTGTTTCCCCCGGACACTTTTGCAGTGGGAAGTAAACAAGCGGAAAGCCATGGCAACCACCGCTGAAAGTCAGTACTGAGCGAGTGGAATTTCAGCGAGAGACGATGTGCGAGTAGCGATGTGTGTGAATGCGGCATTAATCTTGGGATAACGGTTCGCATCTGCCACTGTTGGCTCCGTTCAAAACGAAAACCGAACTATTTCAAATAGATATGAGCCACAGTGTAAAGTCAAGGATTAATATTAGCACTGGCGGCCGGTCAATAGGGAGCGCTGGGGCGATATTTAACTTAACTATCTATCGCAAATATTAACGAAATAAAATCATTTAATCATAGTATTTTACAGTTAGTCATATTATTATTTATTGAAAATAAAAAAATCGAAACTATATTTCTTTCATATGTGTTTGCGGGGCGCCGGACTAACGAGTGTCTATGTAGGTACACAAACTTTTGAAAAGCATGTGATTTGAGGATAAGCTCTAATTGGCTTATTTTAAATTGTCCTTGGGGCGCAGCGCTCTGAAAAATACCATCCCCTTTTGTTGTTAGAGCAAATCAATATTGTTTTTTTATGTTTGGCCTCATGTGATTGGACTGTTCTTAACGGCCCTCCGAACGAGCTCAGCAGCTGTGTCAGTTGACTGACAGGTACTGATGAATGTGGAAGCAAGCGCAATCTCGAGATGAAAGAAAATTCGTTTTTATCTTTACAAAGATACCTGTTCGCGAGGCGTTCGGATGAAGAAAAAAAGGGTCAAGGATTTTGGACCAGATCGACCGTACTTGCAAATTCAGCAGCAGTCAAGTGATCGCGGTCGCGCCTACATTTGGGGCTTAACAGTTTTATTTATTATTTTTTTTTCCTCAGTGTTTAATTAGACTAATCCACATTTTGGTTAAGACTTGCGCTAAATACAAAACAAAACAGAAAAAAGAGAGAAAGGAAGTACATCATTGCAATAACTAATTTTATTAGTTAAGCAAATCAGGGAGACATCATCTTGAATCAGACCCAGAACAAATGTATTAAAATGTACTAAATGCCATTGTCCTCTCTCCCCATGTCTTGCAGGCAATGCAGATTTTCATTTTAACAACTTCAATGTCCTCTTCCAATTCAAGATGAGGTCTTTTTGCTGGCCGTGACTTAACTAGTGTTGAACTAAATGGCAGTRAAGCTGCAGTAGCCTTAGTGCCAACAGCCACACTTTGACATGATACTGTAGCSTGTATGCCTGACAACAATAAAACAAAGTCAGGCTCTGAATATATATTGAATAAATATGAATACATGTTACCATGACTACAAGTAAGCTAACAGTTATTGTCTGTATACATGTATCACACTACAAAATGAATTTTTCTACATTTACATACAGTAAGTCAGTAAAATTGAGTGTGAATTCATTCTAAACTGAATACAATTATGTAATGGATTGACAAACAGGATAACAGTGAAGATTATCATAAAAGATTAAACACAAATGATATAGAACAACTTTTTTACAGTATACTCGATTACAATCACAAGGCTATTTTCACACAGGAATGAGGGACACTGAATTACCTCTGCTTCGGTACTGTGTTCCAAAAGTTTTGAGGGACAGTTGTGTTCCCCTAGACTGTGTTTCCTGAAGATCCGTCTGACAGCAAGTCTCTTGTATCCCGGGGATGAGAGCGAGACGTTATCAACACTGAAATAAATCTGAGAAGATTACTCCTGTGTTTTCAGATCGCGTTTCAAAACTGTTATAAGTTTGTTATAAGTTATTATATTATACATATAACTTTGGCTAGACAACCAAATGGTTGATCAAAGTAAAATGCCTAGAAGAAAACAAGCTAAATTAGTTTTAGCCTAGCAGGTGAGGTAAAGCCAGAGTCTAGCTGAAAGTGAAGGGCGAAACTCGAAGTTATATAAAGTTGAAAACCCTTTCTTTATGATGAACGCAGTAAGTTGAGCAGATAAAGGAATTAAAAAACTAATATTCAGCTGTCCCAATGCTAGAATTACTTATCACAAGCCTGGTGATAGTTAATGTTACCTGTGCTAAATCTATGGATGTTGCTAACGTTACTTTATGTGCCAACGCTAGCTGTACACGCATCAAAACGAATATGTTCTTATTTTTCTAATTTTTTATCTAATAACAACGTAATACTCACAGCTTGCAATGATTGTTGAGCTGGATGTGGTAGCAAAGTCGGAACTGCTCCGCTACTTGCATCAAATGCTGAGAGAAACTGGCTTGAAATTGGCCCAGGTTTGTAAAACTGTCCGCCGTGAAATGAGCAGATCAAAGTAATAATCTGTGGTTAAATGTAGTGGGAATCCGATTAAAAATAAATAGCAGCCATGCATCTCAGGCATAGACAGCTGTTTTTCAACAAGACAAGGAAAAAATCAAACATTTTTTGATTCTAGGTCTCCTTTAAATTAGTGAAATAAAAAGAATCATGTGGTTTAATGAAACCAAAAAACAACATTTTTTTCACTGTGACATTTCTTACGCTATTTTCAGCTAAGGCCAACAAAGTTGCATGCTGGAAAATGACCACAGACAAAATGTAATCTAATTCAGATCTCCAGCAAATAGCCTACAAGCAGGTGACAGTGTGCTACTCTTAGTGAAATAAAAAGAATCACGTGGTTTAATGAAACCAAAAAACAACATTTATTTCACTGTGACATTTCTTACGCTATTTTCAGCTAAGGCCAACAAAGTTGCATGCTGGAAAATGACCACAGACAAAATGTAATCTAATTCAGATCTCCAGCAGATAGCCTACAAGCAGGTGACAGTGTGCTACTCTTAGTGTGCTACATTTGGTTGTATTGGTTGGTGTTCGAAGGCTCCCCTCTTGTGACTGTTAATGGTATTGCAGATGTAGTATTTTGTCCCTCTTCTCTTTCCGTACCTTAGCAGATTTGAGTCGCTGCTGTGGGTATGTATGATTTTTCACGCTTTAACTCATTAATGTATTAATTGTGGAAGTAATACGTTTTATGTGAATATTAATTGAATTTATGTATTTGAATGTGTGTATATAATGTATTTAACACTTTAACACAGTTTCATTTTATTTGATGTGGTCATTGTGTCTGTCTTAAAATAATCGATAATTAATTGTAATATGAGTCGAGTAAAAGTGTAACTTCTGTTTTCTAGTCATATGTATATCTGCGATACATCATCTTTAGCCAATCTGATTTGTACCTGATTTTCTGTCAAGGTATCAAAGTCATTAAGATATGAATTGCTTTCATGTTTATGACATTATAAATGTTACCAAATGCTGTTTAGAAATTCATTAAGTTTTCTTGTTATTATCTATAGTTTATTGTCCAGTACTATTATGCTGTTATTATTTACAGATGTACTGTTACAGTTTGCACATTGTTATGTGTTTTAAAGTAGGGATAGACCGATATGGGACCGATGCCGATACCGATTTCCATCAGCTTTGGCCGATATGGACGGCCGATACAGACGCCGATGCTGATTCCGATGGCCGATACAAACGGCCGATTTTCTTGAGCTGATATTTGAAGCCGATGCTGCTTTTGCTCTCTCAATTTACATCATAAAAATAACAATAATAACAAACGTTACAAGTCTCGATAAAAAAAAAAACATTTATTGAACTTAAAACAATATTTAAAAAATAGTAAAAAGAGGTAGAAAGGTGAGGTAGAACAAGTAAAGTAGCATTTAACAGCTTAATCTTTGTTAAACTTTATTAAACATACATTCAGATAAAAACAAAAAGTTCAGTGCGCTTAATTCTTCAAGTAATTCTTTGAAAATAAATATTTAAGCATACATAAAGTAATTACAGTATTGGATTTCTGTTCAGCCATTTCTTTAAAAAGAATAACAAAAACACAGATCAGTATCAATCTTGTGCCATCATCTTACATTCCTATCACCCAAATTATGTGTGCAACATATGGATG
This sequence comes from Ambastaia sidthimunki, assembly GCA_036877625.1. NCBI lineage: Eukaryota > Metazoa > Chordata > Actinopteri > Cypriniformes > Botiidae > Ambastaia > Ambastaia sidthimunki. The sequence goes on along the minus strand of JAZGTK010013236.1, from coordinate 2,084 downwards.
GGGTGCCTATGGTTAACTGTCCAAGGGTAAAAGGCTTTCATCAACATTTAAACACTGCCTTGATGATGCATTGCTTGCTGACATATTATAAGACAGATATAATCAGGTCATCGCAAAATGTCCTTTGTCAGCACATTTAAATAATTTAAGAAAACAATAAACCTGTAAAAGTAGCAATTGAAATAAAGTGCTTGATTTGTAATTTAAGACTGCCATGGTTTCAATTTTTCTAAATAAAATATAATTATCATGTCTTAGGTTGCTATGTTGCCTAATATGGAAAGACAACACACTAGCAGGTCTAAACGAAAATGTAAAAGAAGATGCGAGATTAGGCAAGCCCAGAACATCAGCAGGAAAATAACGGTGATGTCAGAAGCACATTAAGCAACAAATTGTTCAAGTTTCTGTACTAAACTGCAGTATCAACATTAAAAGCAATACATATTCAACCACGTACAAAACATTTTCTCATAGTTTTAAAAGCTCTGCTTCAGGTGGAGCAGCGCTCTCACATTGCTGTGATGGCTGCTCCGCCCCGCTTAGTGAGACACACACATTTGAACTAGCGTGTTTTAAAAACGTCAGCAAACGGCTCTAAACACGGTATACACGGTGCACTTATGTCTGGTACATGATAAACGTTAACACGAATTAATATTCAACTACGTATATAACATTTCTCTCATCATAAAAGTGCTTCTTGAGGGGCAGCTCCGCTCTGACCTGCTCCGCCCCACGCACACACACTACATGGTCGCTGAATGAAACTCGCACAAACATCACGGAACTGAATTGTATTTTTTTTATCCATTTTGCAGGATCCATGTCATATTTGGTGATATCCTTCACTATGTCTGGACAGATGTAGTAAAGCAAAAAAAATGTTAATATCCTGTATCTGTATTGCCAATTTTGTTTGTATGTACCATTATTTAGACACAGCTGTGTGTTTCTCCTTGCCCCAGATACATTATGGACAAGGATACACACTTTGTGACGATTGTTTGTGAGTGGAGCATGCATAGGCGGCACTTGAAAACGCTGCCTTTGAACATTGTGTGTTGATGCCATTAGGAACGTTCCGCTCCTGCCTGGCAAGCCAGGCTGGTATTCCTTGCAGCAGCCATAGAGGGGATGTGGCATTTACAATTGGACCTGGCAGAGGAGCTTGAGATGGCTACAGCTCTTTCTCTAGCCTTATCAGCCAGGACCTGCACTCTTGCTGAGTATCTGGAGGCCCATGCTGCAGCTACTTCCACTTCTGGCGAGAGCATTAATTCCAAATTGTCCTTCTTTGAAGAGGTGGACATTTTTAGCATTGAGGTAGGGGAAACTGAGGACTCGCCACTTGTGTATGGATGAAGTGTATGGATGCAGCTCTGGCCCCATTGAGGCTTCAGGGCATCTGCATACTCAATTACATTAATGACTGACTTATTCCAGCCCAGTCAGAGGAATTGGCACAGCTGTCTCCTGCTCATTTTGAGTCTGTACTGGCTGCTGTTACCAGGATTAGGCTACGCCAAGCCATCACAGTGAAACACTATCAGAGAGTGATGGGGCTTATGGCAGCTGCGTCCAACATAATACCTTTTGGCCTGCTGTACATGAGACCCCTACAGTGGTGGCTCAGGACCAGGGAGTTTTCCCCAAGGGGAAACCAATTTAACATGATCATAGTTACACACAGATGCCTTCATTCATTAGTAATGTGGAAAAAACATGGTTCCTGTTCCAAAAGCCTAATACTGGGAGTGTCTATGGAAAATTGTGACAACCAGCGCATCCCCTGGTGTATGGTCATGGAGGAACACTTTACGAGGGGTCTGAGGAGAGGTCATTGCCTCTGTTAACGCTAAATCGCCTAGAGATTATGGCCTTGGGTTGGGGAGATGATCAAAGCTCTGTGCGTCCCTGGGGATCAGATGTCATGTCCTGGGGAGAGACCAGGGGAATATAGACTTTATCCTCAAATGGTGGAGATGATTTGGAGGAGGTTTGACAGGTGGAAGTGGGTCTGTTCACATCTCAGGAGAACTCTTACTGTCTGCTCTGATTCTTCCTCACACACCCAGCCACTG
>JAZGTK010013235.1:0-14438 GCA_036877625.1 Ambastaia sidthimunki | reverse complement strand
TACAAGCACGAGATGCAGAACTAGTAAAGGTAGTTTAATCTCAACCGTTTGGCCTTACATGCAAACAGATGCAATCAAGGGAGCCCAAGCAAGGGCTGATGGTCTTTGCTTCTCAGCAAAATTAAAAGCTTTATTTACAGATTAGAGTTCATGTCACATTATCTCAGGTAAATTACACACTTCTGTGGTTGCGGTTTATAAGGTCTCCTGATAATCATGCTGAAATGTTTGTGGGATCATTTGAACCGCTCTGATTTAATGAAGCGTACTCGAATCCAGCGAGAGGTCACTTATATCTCATAAAAACTTTGAGAAAAGCTATAAAATCAATGACCTGTTTTGTTACTTAATGAGTTGCTGGTGTGAGAACAGAAAAATGGGTAGGCCATTGTTATGACTTGCCTATTAACAGTTTGATTTCGCTGCATTACCGTTCTAGAAAATGCAGTAGAGTCAGTAGAGTCAAACGCTTCTCACTCCAGATTCACACCTGCAATATGAACGAAACTGAATTAACATTAAACACCTCAGCAGAGGAAGCAACAGTATCCATATTCCTCATTGTGACGTAAGATCGGAGTTCTGGAAGTCAACGGAAAACAACTCAGACGAATAAGCCATGCACACTAATATGTTTTGATGCCAAACTGACTCTCCGTTTGACTCAGCAAGCATCTTTGTACTGAATGGGGAAATGATTTCTGTTCCAGTGGATATAATTTGCATGTCTGCACACACCAAATGTAGCAATCACGCATACATAGATTGGAAATGACAGTGTTTTTTCTTCTTTTTATTTGAAACAAGGAAAAAGCCAAACTAATTGAGCCTATGCTGTGATTAGAATCAATTGCTTTGGGAGGTCAAAGCTACCGGTTCCATACAAATGTAAAAACTATCATGAAACGAATGTCGCCGGTTGAAAGACGCTCAACCATACGAGAGGCGTGCTAAACACGGCACGGCATACAAATGTCATTGCGTTTATAGTGCACTGTATAGCATTAACACATTAAAGCTAACCAGGGAGAAGTTAACATGTGCCACGCTGGCTTGGCTCACAAAGTTATGCAGCTAATGTCTATAATTGCAGATGCAACCGGTACAAAGGACTTTGTTTCCAACACCGATAATCATTTAGACCACACGAGTCTACTGCACGCCCACACACGCATCTATGCCAGGTTTCAAAACAAAAAAAACTTTATTTTACTACGTACTGTACAGTAGTTAAAAGTCAACCAGACTGCAAAGCTGTTTCAAAATATATATTCTTACATTTTCTTAACAAACCCGTCCAGCTTCCAATGTTTTTCTGGAGTCATTTTATTTTAGTCTGAATCAAGCAGGTATTCCACAGAGTTCTTCACTGCTATGAAAGTTTTCATCAAATTAATGAGATAGTTTGGCGATCTACATCTGTCTGGTGAAGACAATCTATCTAAGATGAATGGACACTGAATCTCATGCCAATGAGTAGCTTTTCCATGCCAGATGGTGGGCAAGTCTCTCTAAGTCTTTAAGTATTTAGACATCCAGCCCACACTTTTTTGAATGTTGAGTAAACGACAGGTTTTGGTACAATTTTAGAGGTAAACAGTCTCAAATGAGCTGGATGAATTATGTTAATATAATGAGGTATGTAAACTCGTGGTGTGTTGATAAACACAGATTTATTAATTCTTGCATGCATTACCACAAAAATAAAAAGAAACGAAAAAAACATGCAAATACTCAGTTACAGTTACAGTACACTCACATTTACAGTAATGCCATATCAGAACCACAGAAGAACCATTTTTGGTTCCTTAAAGAACCATTCAGTCAAAGTTTCTTAAAAGGTCTTTGTTTCTTTCTTATCTTTTGTGATACAGAAAGATTCTATGGGTGTTAAAGGTTCCTTATGGAACCAATAATGGTTCTTCTATGGCATTGTTTATTCAAGAGTGTATGTTGGCAAGGCCGAAATATTCTGGGTTAAAGCTACTTAAGACTATTAATGCATACATTCTACGTAAAGAGACAGAAATGTTAGGGAGGTGTCGCATGATTCGGATCAGCTCATTACACATGCAAGTCCATGCTTGCAAATCTATAATCATTAACATCTGCTGTGTCTTTTCTCATTGAACTGTTTGGGTCCTGTGTGGCCCACTCATCCTGCTTAACTCTTCCTGTGCAAACGCAGCAGAAAGGGCAGCTTCGTAAAAAATAGCCCGAGCATCTTCAAAACTTTTCACATTTATTTCGTGGCTCTGGCCGGTGTCGACACAATGCAGGTGCTAATGTCTTTCAAAATTTAATTAGTTTTTAAACACCTGAAGCCGCAGATTTAATTTCCAGCCGTATATAAATAATACATACAATTGTCTTTTTCGCTATTGATTCAGACGGGACCAAAATAATGCTGAGGATGAAATGAAAATTTGTGGATTGCTGAAACAGAAAGTCATTAAGTATAGACTTGACCTTGCTTTCATTTGAAGCTTAGGACTCTGTGTGTTGCCATTTGAAATACATTAATTGTTGTATTGATCTACTCAGGGAGGGAAAAATCTGATTAAAACAGAGCTTGCCAGTTGTTTACATGTTCTCACAAATGCTCTTTTTCCAAATGCATCACCTTGGCAAATCAATGACAATAATTGTCAACACGGAGAATGTATCCATTAACTCATCCAACAACATTAATTGGCAGTATAAGCCAGGCAAAAATAAATTAGAAGTGATAGATATTACACATTATTTGCAGAAAGTAAACAGACATCAAATCAGCATTCATTTCGAGCAGATCTGAACACACTGGCGTTAATAAAGTATATTGCATCATCTCTCTTTTCTCCAAATGGTTTCCGAGCCAACAGGGAACAATCTTCTCAACAAAGTTCTCTAAAGCTTAATGTTGGATTTTTTTTTAACGTTATCTATCATATCAAAAACATTATTCATAAGTTGTTAGTGAAACGTTTTAAAAACATTACAGAATTTAAAAAATGTTTAAATAATGTTCTCATAACTAAGCAAACATGTTAACACAATGTCTAAAAAAAACTGTATGTTTTGAACATTCCTAGAACATTGAAAACAACATGTTTTGTTACATTTAATGCAAATGTTTGGGAAAAGTTCTAAAAACCTAATATTGTTATCTGGGTTAATTCATTCCCTAACAGAAAATATGGAGATAAATCTGTCTAATCCACACACTTCCTCATATAATAATATTAATAATAATAATAATTTACGCGCTAATAAATCATACGAACAGATAAAGTTGGATGATAACACCTCTGTGTTCCGTTTCATCAACCGAGCATTTTACATCTCTGCCCATTTAGAGCACAATTTCCAAAGCCAGCCTCGGAGCAAGATGCCATTTACACTAAATGACCCTTTTTTTGTAGGCAGCCAAGGCTGTAAATAGAATATTATTTACTGGATTGGCAGTGTTAAAATTAATGTTGCAAAAATCCCTTTCTCCAGTTGGATTTCAGCTTTAATGAGCCTTTACTGATATGAACTCTGATGGCACCATTGGATGGAAAAGCTTCCAGAATATCCGGATGAAAACCGGCATTCTGTTGTACCTCTGCTCAGATGACACACAGATTCCACAGATTATCTCCTTTCACACCAGCCACTGCAATTGTTATTCCAGTATTGTGGTCTTCAAAGTGTATTTGCATGTTACTTCGGAGAGTGGAAATGTCTCCACCTACAAAGCTCTTAGTGCACTTTAATTTATTGATTTCGCTGCTCTTTTCTCCATCACAGGTCCACTTATATTTGCGCTACACTAAGCCAGAGCTGCCTTAGCAAAAAGGAAAAGTCTGTAGGATAGCAGATATAGCTTTTAGGGTGGGAAATTGAGTTCACGCTAAAGCCACCTGCCAGAATAGTTCTGAAGTTACAGATGTTATTTTGACAATATTGTGAGCTTTCAGAGGTTATGAAATCCTCTTAATTAAAAACTCAGTGATTTTGCCGGACGGGCACAGTTTTCTCTACTGCTTTGATATATTTTCTACTGAAACAGGAACTGGAAGTGCGGGTATGGCATATTGAAAAGCTCTTTTTTCTCTTATAGTCGATAAGCTTTAGTTATATCACAACCATGACCCTGATTTGCAACTTGCTAGTAAGACCCGTGTGATATTTCATTTTTGAGAGCATCTGATTGGACAAAACAATGCATAGTGCAAGATGAGTCATGAAAACAATACAGAAGTACACTAGTATATATATGGCCTCAAGGCTAATAGACATTAAAAACACCACAAACTATAATATTTACAGTATTGGCATTTATAGCTTAAAGTCCACATGAAATCAAAGTTTCATCCAATGAAAGTTCCAATCAACCTCAGGGTTGTTACGTGATCCAAAATAAAACTGAGAAATAGGGGGTTTGGTTTCAATTGATTGGCTCTAAAAAAGTAGGTGTTGGGGCACAGTACCTTAGTGTTGGGGGAGTGGTTAACAGTTTTGGCACACAAATTAAAAAAATAATGACATGCATGGATAAATCATTTATAATAAACACTGCAATCCTTTATAAAAATAAGACGAGAATATTTTGATTTCATGGTGGCTTTAGAGGACAAATGCTACTCAGATGGTTCTAATTAAAACGAGGACTCTGCTAATGGTAAACTGGTACAGTGAAAGACTTCATCCAAACCCTCTCGTCGAGTCACATTCAGCTTGCGATGACTGTCACGTCTGAATGTGTCCCGGCCTCTCGGAGAGGCTGATGACTGCTAGGTACGGCCCCAGTGGCATCAGCCGCTGGCTTTTATCTGTATGTTACATTCAGTGCAATTGACATGCAATCAGAGGCCTGTTCAAGATGATTGCTTCTGATTTTACAAATACTTCTTTGTCTCAAAGGAGGTGAAATGTGTGACTTCAGCAGACACCCACATTCATGTCAGTGTATAAATAAGAGTAAAAGAAACAGGGCATATCAGTGCGAAGTCACAGCCTTGAGTTATTTAATATTCATATGAAACCTGAAGGCCTGCGCTGATCAGGCGACAAATAAACATAAATTATTCTAAATATTATCTTTAATTTGCACTCATTTTCTGATTTATATTGTTATATTCAACCATCAGACGGCTCGTTTGCTGCGATGCCAGAATAAATATTATGATTAATACAATAGTGCTGAGCTATAACCTGGATAACACGGAATGTTCACATTGGATAATGTTCTCTGAAAGTTTTCTTAATGTTATCAAAACCTTGGTGGAACATTAGTACGAACGTTTTTTACACATTATATAGCGTAATATAAATATATCAAAAACATTATGCTTAAGTTGTCAGTGTAATGTTTTAAAAATGTTACAAAATGTAAAACATCAACATTAAAAATGTTTTGAATAATGTTCCAATAACCAAGCAATATGTTCCTAGAACATTCAAAATAATGTTTTTAACATTTTTGTTGTTTATTGGAAATGTTGGGAAAACGTTCTTACAACCTAAAATAGTTAGCTAAGAAACCAACTGTTTTTTCAGTCATATGTGTGCATGGAACAACATGTATAAAGAGTGTAAGCCATCTAGTGTATTGTGCCATATATTATTGATTTTTAGAACACCTAACTCTACCCCAAACCCTACACAAACTGTATCCATTATACATTTCTTTGCTGGTGAAAAGGCTTTTTTTTAATGTTAACTAATTATGTTGTTAGCATTAAACATGGTAATGAGAATCTGCTACAGTATTTGCTAATTAATTTATGATTGAAAATTAAAATAAAAAAGTATGATAAGTACGAAAAGCCCCAAAATGGATCAAAGTAGTTATTAACTGCCAGAAGAATAAAACATTTTCGTGAACAAAAGCCGTCCACCAGTTCACACATACAAAAACAAAACACACAGCACATGTACACACAAACACACCATGATGTGTACGCAAACAGACTTTAGTTCGATAGCTTGCCAAAATTCCTCATTATTTGCAAATGGAAACTGCTCTTTTGAACAAGATGTCTTAATTAAACTAAAACAACAGCTTTAATATTGACATTGAAATGCTGTTCCCAACAGAGAGTGCTTTTACAAGAGAACCAATATCCCATTCTTGGCCAGGTAACTGCACAGTATAGATTCTAAAGGATTACCATCCTCATTGTTCTACACTACTCTCTTTGTCTCTCTCTCCCACTTTCTCTTGTATTCACAGCAGCTGGCTCTCATTCAGACCAGATGCAGATGGCACTCTCTTTGTACTTGTTAATGGTGATCGAGATTATAAAAAACAGAGCAAATGACAAGAAAATCAATAGACTGCCTCATTGTTTAGCTGCTATTTGTTCCATTGTGCCGCTGAAATCGCACAGGCTACGCACAACAAAAACGTGAGCCTACGAACTGTAGCAAAACACTTCACAAGGAAAAGAACAGCTGAGATTAGATTGGGATTCCGTTATCTGGCTTAATTAAGCCCGGATAAAAGAACAGTTATTATCAACGTAACTGCTTTCATCTTCGATGAAATAAATTGTGCATTTCTTCAAATTGGTTTCAAATAAAATGAAACAAAATGCTTTGTGACAAGCCATGCCATATTTTAGTGATTTCTGGATTTGTTTCGTAAGAGCATAGCTGTCATGGTGGCGATGAAATATCCACATGCATTAGAAACCAGAACATTACATGCCAGCGTTTCATAGGTTTTGCAACAGACTGAAATGCGCACAAAATGGATGCGGTCCCTCTTGTTGAAAAGTATCTCCTTTTCTCTCCTGTCTGATATGTACTGTAGTGTGGCAGAGCCTCTTATTTCATTTTGAATAATTTAGCGAGCCGCCTGCTCTTTTCATTTGAAGAAGCTTTGAGGACAGACCCACACACTGTGGCCCACTCAACTGAAATTTTCAGCCACCAGAAAAATTGAACCCTGCCACCTTTGTAAAAGTTAATGACTTTCTAAGTGCCACAGATTTACATACAGAACGTCAGCTGACCAGCACTAGGATTTCGATACATACAGCGAGAGATGATTGGCAGCTAAAGCGATCAGAGAAAAGGAGCAACGGCGACCGGCGAAATGTCAAGTGGAGACGTCGAGATGTGTGTGATTCTTAGCCAGTATGTCTTTTCATTTCTGATTCAGAGGGAACGTTATGTGGATCCTTATAGTTGGATTAAACGCCCGGAGGCATGCGGTTGGACCGAACAAATATGAAAGTTTATAACCTGTGTGGTAAACATTCAAGCTCTGCATGTTTTCAGTGGGAGATGTTTAGAATGAATTGCAGGTCAATGTGAGCAGCATTTCCATGACCTCATCATACAGACACATCTACACGGACATTGGTGACCCCTGGGTCTTCTGCAATAAGACATGAGCACCACATGAGACACACCCACAGAAGAATGACTGTGTATATACATATATATATATATATATATATATATATGCACCACTTAAAAATATTGTGGACTGTAACTATTGCGCTGATAAAATATGTTTAGATATGTACAAATATTTTAGGGAGTGGAGTAGGAGAAATATTTGCTAATTTAGTCATAGCTCAGAAAAAAAACATGTTAAAAAAACACTTCTAAAAATTACACTGAAAACAACAACTGCACATCTCATAGCACTGAAAACTTCTACTCAGTTGTAGGACATGATGAATAAAAAAATAAAAACAAGTTAGTAAGGGATTATTAAAATATGTTTTTGAGGGTGGCATTTTTCTCTAAGGGCCTAACTTTACCTTTTACCTTCACAACACAAAACTGGGTGAGGTGACAGAACATGCAGTCCAGTTTCAAATTTCATGCAATGCATCTTCAAAATTCAGCCAGTACAATGACAGCAGGCTCAGAATGCTGAATGTTTATAACTCGTATACCATGGGACCAAGTCCAGTTTTACTGCTGAAAAAAAAAACACAAAAATGGATGAAGCTGAAACGGGTATATAGACATGACACTAATGTAGGTGATAAAACTGTAACATATAAATTTTTAATCTCAAGGTGATTTCAGTTGTAAGCCTGTTATTTCTTTGACATTATAAAACAATGACGTGAGGCTTATACTGTCTGGCATTACAGCTTATTCATTTTCAGCTTGATGGACACCTTGTTATACTGAGGTGTGTATATTATATATAATAATATATTATACATATACACATTATACATTTAAATGAGTATATACATTATACATATACAGTACACATTTGCATAAATGTACATCATGCAAATATATATGTACGACTGTATATGTGTGTGTATATTATATATATATGTGTGTGTGTGTGTGTTATATATATATCACTGTTATATACAGTATGTCTGTATATACAACACAGTACACGACTATACATGTGACTACTAATTCAGTTTGCATCATACTATTCTCTGGCCCACAAGGTTCCTATGGCTGAATTTTAATCAGACTCGGTCTGGGTATTCACTTTCTTTGATGAGTCAACATCGTAATAAAGCTCTGAGGAGAAATGCGAACATTTGCATTCTCATACGCCTCAGAAACATGCTGCCGTCGTCATTAAAACCAGCTAAAACCTCTATACCCACAGCTTTCTAAACTTTCACCTGCTGGGACCTGTCAAAAGCACTTAGAAGACTATACCGTACACTTCACATAGCATTACACATGTAGTCCTCTGCACATAATGCGGCGGGAACGGTGCCAAACTCCAACAACCTTGTCTAACATTTGTAGACACTAATGCCATGCAGTGTGCTTGCTTTGCCGTTAGCATCTTTAAGCACCGGCCGCAAACGCGAGTTCCCAAATTCTTTATTTTTTCCTGTTTGCGCTGATAACAGAGGACCACGACGTGCATTTGCTGACCCAGTGGCCATGCAAAAGCCTCAACGCAAGCCTGCGCAGGTGCTGGTGAACATTAAAAGAAATGCAAAGCAGTAAAAAGAGAAATGTAGTCAGCACACAATAGTGCTGAAAATGATATTCACTCTGCCCCGGCCTGCTCAAAATTGCGCCCAACACGATGGCAGCAATGTTGTGCGCATTTTGGAGCACGCCCAGTTTATCCTGGCTTCACGCTGAGTGTTGCGGCTGTGACTGTTACACAATAGCTTCCTTTGCTCATTTGTGCATCTCTGATTTTGTCAGATGGAGGGAACAGGTTGCTAAGTAACTAATAAAGCGTGAAGAAAATTCCTACCTTCAAAAAAAGCATCAAACGAAAACAGGAAAATCCTCAAAAGCGAACCGCGTATTGTTAACACAATTTAAATAATTAGCCTGAGACACAAGTGCGCTGTTTTAACATGTTTGATTATTTTTGGTCTTCATTGACAACAACCTTGCACCATCTCTTTGTTTTTTCAAGGTTTTTCTCCTTCTACAGTCACCGTGCTGTGATATTTTACGATGTTTTTCTCAACGCAAGCATCACAAAACGTTCCACAATTTCATACCGTATTGTTACGGTGTCAACACTGTTATTTCCATCCTCTCGCACCTTGCCCATCAGTGCAGCTAATTGGTGCTAAAGCGGCTATATTTTACCCCATTACACAAAAGTTTTTGTGTTTCTAAACATTTTTGTCAGACTAGTGGGGTGATAATCACAAAATATAGCAGCAGTCCACATGCTTTCATTAATTAGGCCCATTTAAGACACAACAGTAAAAATCTCCATAGTAAAAACCCATTTAATTCACATTTCATTCATTAAGTTGTAAGGGTTACATCCGCTCCGTTATAGAGTCGGGAGCCCATTTTTCACTGTCCTGAAAATTTCAGAGCCCATTAGTCCCACGGCTGTCTTTACTTATAAATGTCACTTATAAGGCCACAGCTCCTGTCATTTCTCCATTAAATCTCAATTTTTGCACTTCTTAGCCTTGATAGACTGGCCTCCACAACAGTACTTTATTAAGAGCTGATTGTATAACACTTTCAAATAGGAGAGAAAATGATATGGAAGGGGAAAAAAAAAATCACATTTGGTTCCCCATCAGAATAAAGTCAAAGCCCTCTCTTCTGCTTTAAGTCAATTTTTCATTATGCCTGGCTATTGACCTTTTCCTCCAACAGGAAGTGCTGCGACTATCTTTGTCAGGATTGCAATTGACAAGATGTCTCTTCTAATAGAAAAATGACCACATTTTCTCACAAGTTAATTATAAATTCAATGGTTGCTTCTGTGCTGGCAGACTCCATGAGAGCTTAGTAAGTCTTGGCCCACGTCGGGCAAACAATCATATCGTCCATTATTTTCCTACCCCACACATGCTGAGCTCTGAGTTTTCTTGTGAGCTAAAAGTCTGTAAATCTTATAAATTAACAAACACCTTCTGAAACGTTTTTCGTTTTTGCCATTTTCAGAAACAGACAGACAATGTACTGCTTATCTGGCACTCTGTATATATCACAAAGTCATTCAGATCTGCCTTTTGTGTCGTGTTCTATCTGAGCAGAAAATCAGCATCTGTGTCTCGGTGACACAGATGTTTCATACAACTTCAATATCTGAAAGGGGATGTGTCCGGTAATCTAATAATACAGGCGATTTGCTTCATATTACCAAACAGTCCTGGAGACAACACATCATCTGTCAAGGTAATGAAAACATGACAAGCCCCAGTTGCATACATGCACATCTGCCCTTTGTTTGCCCTCCACACCTCTCCCTGAACCCTGGACACGATAAGAATGACAAACACGCTCTGCAACTCGAAACGATTTACCATTCAGTGAAATCCACTCATTCATTTCTGTCTATCAGGGAGCCCATCTGCATTAATGTTCAATGTGGGGTATCATAGACTCTATAGCTCCAGACTCTTTTGAGCTATTTGATCGGCCAAATGTAGGTGAAATGAAAATTGTTTCCCATTTCTGGGTTGAGGGAGGGGGGGTCTTTTCACCTCTCCTCCTCTACACTTCAACACTGACCTTTTCCCAGGTGAGATTGGGGCTTTGGCTGAGTATCTGAGCTGTGTCTGCAGTCCCACTTCACCGCTGCTCGCTGAAGCACAGCCGGGCAGTTTAGAGACGGCCGCGTGTGTCACGGCTGGCTAAAACGGGAAGCACTTGGGCTCCGGTGATGTGCGGTTTTGGAAGGACCTGCTCTTTGAGCGGCTTTAAAAAAGTGTGAAATCAAACAACACCAGACGAGCAAAATTGACCTAAACGTTCTTTGAACTCAACAAAACATTGTCTTTGTGTTTCCTAACAGCTGTGTCATGTCATGTCGATCAATCCATGTACGAAAGCGTGTTCTTTCAGACAAATTATAAGTAATATATTTGATCCAACCGCATTACCAAGACTATCAACCAGAGCGAGTGCGGACGGGAGATAGCTGTCAATTACTGCACCAAATGTGCAGTGCTGTTCGTTTTAGTATAGTACGGAAGACTACCCGACTTGTTACTCATCTGAGCGGCAAGCAGCTATCTCAAGAGTTATTCGGCTGAGACTTGACGGACATTTAAGTTGTTGAAGCAGACTGTTGTACATCCTGTAGAATCAATCTTAGTTCAATTAGAGGAAAGCTCGAATAACAAACGGAAACAACAAACGAGTCAGATAACGTTTTCAGACGCTCGCGATAACGCTGTAAGATTTAAGGTACGTTGCGTTAGCGAATTAAGATAATTACGATTCCAATTTAAAAGCGTAATGCCTAATTGTTCTTTTACGCTATTTGATGTCAACCAAAAGATTGTTGATATAATAATAAATGAACCACAAACACAGTCATGTTTTCCCAGAGTGGCTGATTGGAGCCTGGGCATGTTTAAAATAGAAATAAATACGATTGGTCTTAAAATGTCAGGGAGACCACAGTTTAATTGGCTAATCAAAAAGGCCCAGTAAGAGCCGGACACAGGGATTACAGTCAGAACCGAGTCACCCTGAGTGACAGCCAAGATTTCTAGTGTGTGAAGAAGAGTAATTGGAAAAGTGCTGTGGAGTACAGGGTAGGGTTTTTCATCATCTTGCCAAATGGCACTAAGGACCTCTAGCATATCCTTCCTTATATAAGTAACATTACTGTCTGTAGTTTATTCCTGCACAAAACTCTCCCTGTAGCTGCAAACAACATAATTAAGAAAATTAGGTCCAAACAATTTAATACTCCAAACATGAGTAACAGTCACAGTTTTATGTTATTTGACTGCAACTTGTGCAACCTCCCAGCTAACTGCTTTAAAAACGTGGTAAAAAAATTTCCCTAACATTTCCATTAGGTAAAAAAATGCTATTTTGATTAATGTTCACAATGTCATTTTTTTAGACATTGTATTAATGTTATTGGTTATTCATGACATTATTCAAACATTCTGTAACATTTTTAAAATGTTCCACTAACAACTTTAGAATAACGTTTTTGATATACGATATATATAGATTAAAAAAATTCTACTAACATTACTGCAAAAATGTTTTTGATAACTCTGAACGAACTCTTAGAGAACGCCAAACAACGTTCTAGGAACCATCCCTGTTAGCTGGAACATTGAATAGCAATGATAAACAAAACTATTTAATAGCAATGATAAAACACGAACGATGACAAAACACTTGATTTACTTTAACAAAGCGCAGACTGCAACATACTAATGCAACAATTCCGCCTGATTGGAAGATCATGTACACGTAATATTGATGTTCAAAAGCCACACAGGCATAAAATAAAGCTAATGAAGCAAAGCCATTATTTCTTCTGTCTGAAAGTCTTCATATACATCTCTGGGGGTGTTACGGAAACCCCATTGATGTGCCGTTTTCTGTTCATTAACCCACCAGCTGTTCATGCTAATGAGCCCAAAGGCGATATCTTACTGTGTTGAGTTACCATTCTGTCTGTAACTCACAACAACAACCACCAGTGCCCTGTCCTACGATCCCGTCTCTCACCTTCTCCCGTTCCGCGTCGCATTACGCTTCCTTTTTGTAACACAGCATGTCAATGAGTAAGATGTCTGAACTCATAACAGAGATGGAGAGCGATGCTGTGACATCATGCATCTGCTGAGAATCTGTAGTGGGCAACCAGTGGACACCCTGCTATCCCATAAGGCCACGGGAGCGAACGAGTCTTTGGAATTGAACATCTGAAAGGAAAAATGAACATTTAAAATAAAATGAACAGTAAACGGATGGTTGTGACTGGAGTGTAAATTGTACTTGTTTAACAGCAACTGTTGACATGAAGGTCATAGAACACAAGGGTCAACAGTACAATATCATTAAATTCTTTTCCAAGTGTCTCCTGTTTGCAAAATCCAGCACAGTGAAGCAATGATTGTTATGCAGGGCATATTTTAGCATATACAAGATCTGATTACATGCACATTTCATGA
The DNA here is from genome assembly GCA_036877625.1 of Ambastaia sidthimunki. Taxonomy (NCBI): domain Eukaryota; kingdom Metazoa; phylum Chordata; class Actinopteri; order Cypriniformes; family Botiidae; genus Ambastaia; species Ambastaia sidthimunki. The sequence continues at coordinate 1,095 of JAZGTK010013235.1, read as the reverse complement.
CCATAGTGCAAAACTTACCATAATTTTACAACCTTTCTTTTCTTCCCCACCAGTCATAAATCCCGTGATTGACTGCAGACGTCCCCTTATGCGGAAAGCAGGAATGCACGGAGAGAATCGCTCCCTGATGTATCGCATTAAAACATGATGCACAGCCAGATTACGCTAAATAATTCACTGCCCTTCACAAAATGAGACGTGCATGTGTAGATTATTTACTGCTCTGAATTTTTTAAATCTCATAGTTAACATTCATTCAGGTTAAACTAAACTGTGAAATTAAACAACGGTACATGCAGATACATATACAGCTGTCCAATTACAAAAACAGCAGAATAGCATTTTTTCTAAATGATATCCCAGATAATAAGAAACGTTCTCAGAATGTTGGCTAATGTTTCTTAAAAGTTCTCTCAAAGTTATTAAAAACACTCTTTTAAAGTGATGTTAGTTAAACATAACTATGTTAGAAAAACATTACTAATGTCAGTAGAAGTTAGTAGAATATATCATGTATCAAAAACAACTGTTTAAACGATTACCTACGTACCTAAGCAATTGGACATTTTAAACGTTTCCAAAATGTTCAAAATCATATTTTTAACATTTTTGTTATTTAACAGAAATGCTACAGAAACGTTCTTACACCCTAAAATTGTTAGCCAAGATATGACTTAATGTAATATTCAGAATAAATAAAAGCAAACGCACAACGTCCTTGAATTTGACACTTTAACCGGTGCTAAAAAAATATGATTCAAGTTAGTAAACATTTTTAACACTGATGTTGAAATACTGCTTAATCTTAAATACACAAGTTGACAATAAGCACATATTTATTTAATGAGCATAAATCCAAGTGGTGCTCTAAATCATTCTTATTACAAATATATGCTTGTTTCCTTACAATACAACCCATAATTTATCACTAATGTGTGACAACAACATTTCGTGTCACGACTAACAACACCTTTCAGCTGTTGTTATATTCACAAATGAACGGAAAAATACTCAATTCTGATTGGTCAGTTGGTCAACATAGTGTCTCACACATTATTGCTTGAGTATAAACACACTGATGTTTTACAGACATTT
>JAZGTK010013234.1:0-14438 GCA_036877625.1 Ambastaia sidthimunki | reverse complement strand
CTTAATTTTTGGCTGGCTATAGATGTTTCAAAGCAACTAGCATGCAAGTGGATAACCTAAGGTAGTGTTTTTGACACCTGAAAAAAAGCCACATGCTGGTGTTTAATTGTTGTTGCCACTTTAGGGTGTTTGCTCAGAAATGCACGTTATATCTTTAGTGGCTGGTGGGCAGAACCCTTTATCATCTCAATCTGTGCATGGTGTTCCGTGGGCGTTTTTGCATAGAGATAAGTGACCACTGGTCACACATTGCAACGTGTAAAAAAAAAAAAAAACTGAAACTGAAACTAAATAAAAAAAATAAAAATAACTAAATAATAAAACAATATGTTTATTTAAAAAGCTGTGCAAAAAAGAAGTTTCAAAAACAATTTGGGAAGTAATGGGTTAAACTACCACAGAGACAGACAATACATCATGTCAACTTAGGATGCAGTTAATAAACATATAATTCTCTCTGTGGGCCCCATGTGGTTTCCTTTTATTCTTTGCATTTAAATCTGTAGCAGTCGTTATGGGTAATATTATTTAATTGTTTCGATTTTATGACGGATTTATTCCATAAAGATATTGTTTTGTAACATGACTATGATAATACAATAATTTGTGTCTTAATGATTTATCATGTGACTTAATTAGCATTAGTTTTCCAGTTCTGAGCTATGACAGCAAGACTCTGAACAGTGTGTTATGGAGGATAAAATAGCTAAAAACATCTATGCAAGATAGAATGTCAAACTATTAGTACAGATGATACCTGGGTGAAAAACTGATCTTTAAGTCAACATATCAGAATTCACCCTTTAATGTTTGTGAATGTATCCATTCAGCTAAAATTATATCAAATTTGTTTGTGTAGCGCTTTTCATGTTGAAAGTTTATCAGTACAGTATTATGTGTAAACTTTATCAAAAAAAAGTCATTAAGCCGTGACAACTTGTTCTACCTCTGAAATGAATTTCCTTTTTAGCTGATGTCACCAAGCTATCTTTTTGTTCAACCCCTCCACCAACCCCAAGTCACCATGTTTCGTTGTCCAACCAGTTCCAATCATTATATATGTATGTATATGGATATATATATAGATATCTATACTTATATGGTCTTGGACTGGGCCTGTATAAAAGCTTATTTCTGTTGTTAATTTCTGTTGTGAAAAGAGACTGTTGTGGTTTACTATGGCTGAGGAGGAGGGCTTGTTTCCCTATGGCTCTGCATTTGATCAGAGAATACAGTCTAGTGTTTGTCTACATGCTCATGAGTCATACGGGGATAATGATGCAGGGTTACACAGGGATAAATGAGCATTTGTGTGTGGTGATACGACCACTCTTTCTTTTCCAGCGTTAGGTGTGTGATCTCTCATGTGACTCTGCATTCAAAATGCAAATTGACCACTGCACATTCAAATATGACTGAAAACACCAGCACATCTGGACCGAGAGTTTTCAATCAGCTCAGTTGTGCTTTTCTTTGAAGGTCAAACCCTGACCTTCTCTCAATGTGTTTTAATAAGCGAAAATATGTTTACGGGTGTTTATATTGCACCCAGACCACACCTTGCTTTCCCCAAAATGAGTGATGTGAGTGATTCGGGTTTTAGTTTACCTGCCAGGACATGTTCATGTTCCTCTGTGTGTGTGTGTGTGTGTGGGTGTAAACCTCAGTTCTCCCAGTGTTTTAGAACACACTACCAGCCGCTCTACAGAACAGTTATTCTTTGACAAAGTAGCTAGATACACCGTAAGTTAGGTTGTAATTGTAGTTAAACTTCAGCTTTGTTTGGTAGTCACACTACTGACCAAAACTGCCTTCTTCCCATTTTGAAATACTGTGGTTGGGATATTGCCAAAGTATTGTTGTAATTATAGGAAAAACACCTTTTCCTTGCAGTTACCTAGTAACATTTTCAAAATGGCAAATGACTCTGATCAGTGACCAATTTTTTTTAATGATTTGGTATCTGTAAAGCTCGAGTCATATTTTTCTCCAATTTATATTCTCATATTGTCTAATTGCTTTGATTTGTTTCTGAATTGATATGGTTTCTATGGTTCATCGGGAACATTTTTATGTTTTGTTGGGTAGTGCCCATCCCCAGCTCAACCTGTTTCTTCAGCTGGAAGGCAGATTTACAGACAATCACAGGGACCTGCCCTGTTCAGCGTGTTACATAACTGATGCTCTGATGGGCTGCTATTATATCAATTCACTTAAGTCACTGCAGTTGCTGTTGATATTACTGGTGTTTTGATGGTGGTTACGTTTATTGTGTTTCTGCCCTGGATGTTGCTGAGCGCAGAACTAGTTATATTTAGGGAAAGTAAAGATATGGCCACTCTGCACCGTGTTACAGTGTCTAATAACATTGGTTTTAGTGATCAAGCTTTCAAACCAGACACAGTAATGCTCCAGCCACACCCTCTTTTTCTCTTTATCACTATTTCTATGTGATGCTTTCTGTCAGGTAGTATGTGATTCATTATCACAAGTGGAAGAGCAGAATATGCCTCACAAGTACAGTTCATTAAGTTCAACACTGCAGTTGTCAAAATAATGTACAATAGAACATCAGTGATGAATTGTTACTTTTCTTGTTTTTAGCAAGTCTTTTTTTGTCACTTAATCCATTGTTCATTAATCTTAATTTTCTCTAACCTTTCTTTCCATCTATGTTGTCTTTGTTATCTCTCTCTCTCTCTCTCTCTCTCTCTCTCTCTCTCTCTCTCATGATTTTAGCTGACTGCATGTCAGACTTGTCAGTTTTGCGGCAGATCAGATGTGCGATCAGTGCAATAGTTCGGCTAGCACATCAACTGTCCCCCTCTCCAACACACTGGCTTTCACCACTTTGCAATAGCATCTTTCCTTGCAGCATGTGTATTTGTTGCATTGGTGCTGACAGGTGCATTTGTTCTCAGCTTGCTAGTACTGTGTTGTGATTCAGCCGAAGCGTTTCGGTCAAATCCTGGGCACCCGTTGGTTTAAAAGTTTAATGCACAAAAAAAAAGTTCATCCACAAATGGCCTCCAACATCACTGAAAACAAAACAGTCTGAAAAAGAAAATGAAAATGCTGTCATCATTTGCGCACGCTTATGCCATTCAAATTCACATGAGCATTTTATGAAAATCTGGTTGGGTGAACTCGATACAATGGTAAAAGATGTAGAATAAAGTCATACAGGTCATACTATAAATGAAGATAAAGTCATACAGGTTTGGAAAGACATAGGGGTGAGTAAACAAGCATTTATTTTAAGGTGAATTATTTCTTTAGGTTGAACCATGGTTCAAATAAGCATGTCATGCATTTCATAATAATTTCACATTTTTGCTATAGCTTTTTTTACTACATCTCTCTTTATTCCGTTGTCTGCACTTGCAGCTTTGCATTATGGGAGTTGCAGTTTAAATATTGCTTTTACAATGTTGCGAACCAAGGTTGTACAACCTCTGATAGAATTACTGTCCTCATTGATCAGTCTCTTTCTCCACCTCCTTCTCTTTCTTTCTCTCTCCATCACTCCCCATCTCTCTGCTTCTTTCCTTTGTCACTCTCCTTTTACATTTGCAGGGTGCTGTAATGCACAGTACAGGAAATGCACTCTCACCATGGCCCATGGGATTGCAGGCCCTGCAACAGACTGTCTGTCTGTCAGTGTCTATTGCCTGCACACTGTCCAAAAGCACTTACAGTCTGTCTGCAGAATGCTTGTTTCATCTTCCCAGCAGATTTTTTTTAGATGTGAATGTGTTTTTGATCCAGATCAGAATCTGGTTTAAGTTACAGTAAGGCTGGGATTGGGTCTGACTCAGGATTTGTATATTAGGCAATTTTATGACAGTTGCACCTTGTTAACAACAGAACAGCATTCCATTGGTGATGAACAGGATCACTCTGTTTATCCTAAACTGTGTGTGCATGTGTGTGCGTCCGTGTGAGAGAGAGATGGCAGTCTTTGGACCATCATGTGATTATGGACTGACTTTATTTTAATGGGTGTGGTACATGCAGGAACAGCCAGTTCTCAGCCCTAGCTTTGTTTTTAGCTTCTTAGTGCAGAGGGGAAAAACTGGGCTGAATTTGAGGTCATATTAAGCAAATAGAATAGCATTTTTTATTTTTTTAAAGAGTAAGAGCATTTAAAAGCATTATGCAGCACTTGTATCCCTTTATCATCACTGTGTTGCTGTTCACCTGATCTGTTATATTTTATACTATTTCCTGTCCTTTCATAATTTAATATCACAGTTGTACTGTGATAACACCATGTATTTTATGTTGCTTATGTGTTTTCTGTGTTCTATATTTCTTTTATGTACTACTTTTTTCTAAAACTTGTTTCTGTAACGCAAAAAAGTTCTATATAAATAAAATGAACTTGATCTTCATCTCAGATCGGCCCCTAGATTGGTTCAGTGTGTGAAAAAAACAATGATGTCACTTTCACAGGAAACTAACATTCTGACTATCTTGACTATTAAGTATAGTATCAACTATCAAGATAGTGCACACTATCAAGCATGACAGATTGTATTGCCGAAAAGGCAGAGACCCACAGCCCAAGTGAGATTGTGGCAACATAAAACCAAAAATATTAAGAACCGACCTCGTAAATGTTGTAAAAGTTTGTAAATGTCTTTCGATTGCTTATTGACTATTTGATTTTTTTTTTTTACTCCTAAATGCTTAACCATTGACTAGCAGCGTCTTTGACTACTTTATCCACAAGTGTTATTCCATATAATGTGTTTGTTTGTGCATGTGTGTATATTTATGTTTATGTGTGAGTGTGGGAGTGGAAGCCTTGTGCTGCAGTCTTCACAATACGGGCTTTTGTACCCAATGTTTGTTTACAATGCTGCCTTCTCGCTTTGCATAACTCCAGCAGGGAGGGACAGTCAAGTGATGGAAAGAGGGAGAAGGAGAGGTGGGGGGAAGGAAAGACAGAGAGATTGTGAGTGGTATCGGTGGAATCTGTTTGTGTCCACTCTCTTATCTGCTCTCAGGGCTCTGGTCAGATGATGTCATGCACTCATGTCTTTGTGATTGGAGGTGGCAGGACTTAGGGCTGGGTATCATCAAATACCAAACACAAAAACTGTAAACATCACGCTGCGCATATCACAGTTGATTAGATTGTGATTGAAAGTGTGCTAAATGTGTGATATAGAATGTGATATGGAGTCGTCATGTGTTATTTCCTTCTGCGTTTAATTGGTATCCACAAAATGTACTCCTGTCCTGATTGGCATTTTATACAAGCGGCTGTGACTGCACTGAAAAAGGCCATAAAACAAGGCCAGTTTTCAAGCATTTTCAAAATATTTTTAAGACACTTTAATGGTCGGTAATAAATAGGGATGTAACGATATTCAAAACCAAACTGAAAAGCCACAATACCCCACCCATGGTACACGACACCGTACTCTAATGGCGTACCGAAAGCCCTCGCCCCCTGCTGCTCTGACCCAGCCCTGGCCCATTGTTGAGATTGACCTCACATTACCTTGTCACAAAACAAGTTTTCTTCCTTGACATTTGAATGCGCACATTTTTTCTCTTTTCCACAGGTTTGAGCTAATAATCTGAGAAATTCCTGCAAATATTTATGAACTTGTAAATTAAAACGCAGATCAACAAATTATTTTTTTTCTTTGTCTAATTTCATAATCAGTGTAAGCGAATCAGCACACACTTTCTTCGCGTGAGTGCAGGGATCTGTGTGTAAATAAAAGTGTTCTTGCTTTCTTTCTGAACGTAGATCGCTACATGAAACTGCTGATTGTTTTCAAAGATTACTGCACTAAAAATGCAGGAATCATTTTTAATGTTTTTTTTTACAATGACTCCCACAAGTCCTGCCTCCAAAATTTATTAATCCCTCATGTGAGCTTCTAATATGGAATTCCCCTGTGGTCTAAAGTTACTGTTCTCAAGTATTATTTTTATTATGAAGTTAAAAGTAAACATAGTGTTCTTTAGGATTGCTGAGTGCCATGCCATGAACCCTGTCCAAGGCAAACAGAACCGAACCAAACTGAATTGTATCTTCAAAACTATGCTATGAACCAAACAGTGGCATTGGTTTGTTGTTACACCCCTAGAAATAAAGAACATGAAGACAAATTACAAAGAATAGAATAAAGATACACATAAGTAAATCACGCTTGTTTTTTAAGATGCCCAAGATCAGTGGTAGGTATTCAATTAAACTTGCAGAAACTGGAGCTTCTTACATAGACTTGATATTCAAATATATTGATGTAATATTGTAATAAATAATATAGCCATATGATTGTATAAGCCCTCCAGCTATTTTTGAGGTTTCATATATTACCTAAATACTCTAGGTATAGAGAATTTCTGCTTGCCAATACTGCCTTACTGTCTTTGGTAACAAGTTATAGAATAAAAGGGGCCTGATTATTGATCAAACTATAAACATATTTAAGTTTTATTTTAATAAAAAAATGTGTCATAGCAAAAGTTTAATTAGCTTGTGCTGTGTTTTTTTCTTTAATGTCCAGGGTGTGCGTCATTCTGTCTGATCTTACAACATGGCTTTTTCATTACTCAATGAATAAACCCAGACTGCCGCACCCTCTTCAGCAAGCAGGGCATTGGTTACCTCATAGGTCAAGCATCACTTACTCCAGCTGTGTGTGTGGATGTCTGTGCGTCAATGTAAATTGCGAAGAGATGACTTTTCCAAACAGTCACCGTCTGTGCAATGTATACATTGCTAACTTAGGGAAAATTTTTCTATTTTTAGACAGACCATTTCCTCTTTGCACTGGACTTAATTGAAATACAAGTTTATCTATTTAAGGGAACAGTTCAGCCAAAAAAAAGGATATTCAAAACGCAAATTACTTTCTTTTATAAAACACAAAAGATGACCATTGTCATTCTTTGTTTACGTAATAAAAATGAATGACACTGGGGCTGTTAACCCTTAAAATGCCGAAATTTAAAGTTTAAAATGTGATTTAAAGTTTGATCTGTTACTCTCGCCATCTTGACTTGAGAACACTTGGCTAAAAAGCTAGTCCACTATATGGAAAACATAGTGCAAAAATATACATAGTTTTAACTATGTAACAATAAGCTAATCTTTTAACGTGTGTGTGTGTGTGTGTAAATGATATAACATCCACACCTTCCAGATTTCCTTTTTATTTCTCTCTCACTCTCTCTTCCCCTCTATGCACACTTCACTGCAGTTGCTGGTGACATCAATATTGGTACAGGAAGTGAAAAATGGATGGAGAAAGTGAGGAGTGAGTAAAAAACAGCAGAGCTGTAGCTGTAATGACATGTATTTGAAGCGCTGGAAAAAGGCCAGAGCAGGCTAGCAGCGTGTTGATGACATCACCCTCCCCTCCTCTTACTCTGCCATTGAAACAAACACTCTCTTCACAGAATGAAAGAAAGAGAGAGGGTGGGTAAGAGAGATAGAAAGTGAATGGGACTACAGGAGGGGAGCGATTGGAGCGGGAGAGTTGGATGCGTGTCTGGTGAGCTTTAGGACCCAGCACAGATAGGAAGAGTTACGCGAGCAAAAAACGCTGCTGCTCTCAGCTGGGAGTCCATCCTCACCATTGCCTCTTTCACTCAGACGCTCACACATTCCCGGAACAAAGTTTCCCTGCATGCTTTGAAAGCAGCTTTCTGGGCTGGATGGACCGGATAATACTCCTGTGTGTCATTGGAAGTCTTGTCTGAGGACACAACGTATTCTTGTTTTGCTGCCTCTCTTGTCTCAATTTGTCTTCTGTGGGTCCTTATGGGCCTCCCAGAGCCCTGCAGCTGATCTGAGAGAGCGTGTGTGTGTGACAGCACACGTGTTTTGGTGTGCGTTCTGCAGCATGTGCTTTATCACAAGCCTGGGCAGAGGCTGAAACTTTGCCTTCTAGCTGACAAGACAGGATGCACAGGTGAACACGGTGGACGCTTGCCCTGCAGAAGCTAGCCGGACTGGCTGGAGAAATCAGTGCCTTGTTTTTACCCACAGTCCTCTGCTGGCGTCATGCTGAGCCTGCAGGATTCTGTGTTCTTTGAGATCAGCATCAAGTCTCTGCTTAAGTCCTGGAGTGGGAACTGTAAGTAACTCTCCTTGTCACCGAGTGTTTTATGAAGATGAAATGCTAGCTCAGATCAAGCTTTCACCAATATGCTACAGCTTGAACATGAGGCAGGATAGTCCATGGTTGTTTTTTACCGTGCATTAAAATGTGCTACATTCCTGCTGGTTTTAAAGCCCTGCATAGAAATCCTCCTCTCTGCGTAAATGCAGACTAGTGCTGCTTGATGTTTATGAATGTGACTGGTTTTTATACACTGTATAAGGTATAGCATGTTTGTCCCTAATAGGAGTTGCTTGTTCAGAGCACAGCCTGCACATATAGTCTCAGAGGGACATAAACACACAGCCATGAGCACTTGGGACTTGGGGCAGAATAGCAAATAAACTTTCAGATGTGTTAGTTGGTGTGTTTAACAGTGCTCACATTCCCCTTTGGTTAAAAAGCTTTTTTTTGGTTCTACTCCTCACTAGGTTCTCCTCTGAGCCTGAGTAACCTTGTTTCCTGTCTTTCTCCTGACTGATGTCCTCTCTGAAGGGCTTGGGTTTCTTATGTTGGTCTGATATTATAGGAAGTGGTGTGTGTGTGTGATGATCGTGGAAGAGCTAGTGAGAGTCTGATCAATGAAAGGAAACATTAGCAATCCCAGTGGAGTATAAAAGCAAAGTGATAGTAACCACACACACACACACATACTGTATATAGCAATGTATGGCCACACACACACAAATTTGTTCTAGTACATGTACATCAAATTACTGTCAATGTGTATTTTTGAAGTTCTGCGGTGGTTTACAAATTTAGGTCCATAAGATACAGAATATATACTTAAGTGAGCTGTGTGAATATTACGACAGCTGTGTCACCCTGGTCTCAATATAGTATGACTCTTGATGACTTTCACACATAGTTTACCAGCAGGCCTCCTATATTATCTCACACAGAAACCTTATCAGCCACCAGTCTTCTTGCTTAAGCACTGTGGAAATGCAGAAGATTAATTGCAGGTTATAGATGTTCTTTGTGGATTGTGAATCTGTATGGATTGAGCAGTAGTCATAGGTTTAGGCCCAGCTGTAGCTGGAGACTGATTCTGCTTTTTCTAGCCCAAAACACAGGTGACATGTTGGCTTTGTGTAGCTCACTGCTGTGGATGGGGAGATACTAACACCCAAGCTCCCTTAGAGACAGAAGAACAAAAGCCGATTTATAGAACATTTAATGACCCTTCCCTTTAGGCCTTCCTCACTAAAATGTTCTGTGAAAATTTGTTCGCTGGGTTGCTCCCAAGGAATGTTGCTCCCAACCAATTTTTTATTTTATCAGTGTACATTACTGTTTTTGAATGGCTGATAGTATAGTTACAGGATCTTAAAGCAGGGCTAACCCGACTGTGCTAACCGGTCAAATGACCCCTCACTAGCAACATGCTAATTGAGATGATGCCTGAAAGATGTGGTTTCATTGCTTTTGTTTGATTACCTAGTTCTTCTAGTTTATGGATTTATCAGATTTGGTGTTGATTTTAGTTAAAAATGTAGCATTTTACACAGACACTGTTGACTAGGGTTAACTAGCTCATCAACAGCCAGTAAGATCCAGCACAGTCACTTGGGAAGAAATGTCACTTGGGGTTGGCATGCAGCAGTAAGTCTCTCTCGCTTTTGCTCCAAATCTTGTGTGCTAGTGCCAATTCCTTTGCGTTGAGCCTCTCTGTTCAAACAATAAGGGGTGAGACCTAGTTTCAAGAGCTGGCAACATTTGACTTGGCCAGTAGATTCTATCTTCCCACTGTGGTCGAAGGTCAAAGGCGTAACTTTATGTCTCAGAATGAGAAGTAAGGCTGTATAACAGCAGTTGAATTCAAGTAAATGGGTCTGTGTGTGTAAATGGCATCTGAAGAGAGTCTCACAGTGGAATCTGGGCAAGTTGAGACACTGCGGATAATGTTTACACTTTATAAGGGCTATGGCAGATTAAACTCTGTTTTTTAAACACATAAACATGAAAAGACATTGTAAACCATTTAAATCACATTCAAGATGGAAGTAGTTGGAAACTTCTGAACATAGTATTGTGAACTGAACTTATTATAAACGACTGAACTTATTTTTGTAAACTGCGTTACATTATTTACATATAACAAAGGAACAGCCGATTTATATCATATTTATACAAGTATGTAGCATTTGTAGCTATGCATGCTTGATTTCATGCATTGTTGCATTCCCAAAAAAGACATTTTCCAACACAGCAAACAGGGATTACCACGGCAAGAGGTGTGATTGGTAGGTGTTAATGTAAACAGCCTTCATTTACGGTCAGTATTTTCCTTAAGATTAGCTTCTATCATGGTAAAGCTGACCAAGTTAGGGGACATTAGATAAACTATTGACATTTTTTTATAACTAGCTGCCTAAGTAATAACATTTCTGGTTTAATGCTGCATAAAATTAAAGGTTGGGTCCTGGAGTGTACCGCATGGTCTTGGCTTTTCTTCAGATTTATGTGGTTTGATGATGTGGCCCTTACACTGTGCAGAATACCATATGTACACACACCTAGATCCTGACCATTTGGAGCAAAAAAGTCTCAAGAGTTTGGCAGGTTTAATTGGGTTTTGGTCAAAACAGTTTACCTTTGAATGTGCGGTTATAGTACTTGGTAAGCTGGGCTTGCCCCTTAAAACTTGCTCTGCTTGAAGGTGAATGTTTAAGAGACAATGCACCAGCGGGTCTGGTCTTTGGCACCTAAACAGTCACGCGCACCCTCACACTGCAGTGATCAGGAGGGCATTGATATCAGCGATTGTCACCGCCTGTGCTGAGCTTTAAATAGCAGAGTGTAGTGTAGATGGTGATGTCATTTAGTTTATTTAATTTCTGTGTGTGATTGGTCTGTACTGCCCCTTTACAAACCACATCTGCATTGCTCACTTCCAGAGGTAAAGGGATGTTTTATATAAAAGTGACAGTTTGCCCAAAAATAACGTCATATTTTACCCTCATGTTTCATATGCCATGTATTTATTTGGAAATAAACTGATACATTTGACAGTATTTACATAACTCCATGGTTTTAAATTCTCTCTGTTTCTAACATGGCAACTATATTCCAAGTTTTTAAGTCACACAGACTGTTTATGCTGATAACAGTGTTTCTTTGCTCTTTTGGAGTTCGAGAGCAACTGGTCGCTATAAACTTTTTTTGTAAAGCAATAGCTGCTTAACTTTAGACATTTGTATTAATGTTTTTGAAATAAAATTTTTGGTTGTGCTGTCCCTTTAAGACAGCAGTTGCAGCAGGTGAGAGTAATAAAGCAAAGAGAGCCTAGCTGAGCGAGTTCACTTGCAGTCAACGAATCAGGTTTTGAGACCATGGAGTGAGGTTCAGTTTTAGAATGTCCTAGAGAATATTTTTCCAAACTGTCCACGTTAATGGCTACTGTGTTGTGACTTCATTCCTTGTGACTCTGCCTCACTTTGCGACACAAATGTGTGCTATGGGGTCAGCAATGCAGCCCAGTGTATCACAAATTATCCAACATAAAGAGGAATTGAGAGAAGGATGAAGAGGAAGGGATGCCTTACATTTTTCCCTTTTCACTTCTTTTACTCACCCTTTCTGCCTTGTTAAGTGAAAAAGTACAAAGAACTTTAGCCTGCACATCAGCAGGCCTGTCGGCCAATCAGAGGAGGATTTGAGACCTTGTTAGGCTGCCAGCCAATGAAAGTCAACTGTATGACATCATAGGATGGGGAAGAGTTGCTAAACAGAAAACAAAGAATAAGTGTTACATAGACGATCAAACATACAAGCAGCTTGTAGTTTGGAGTCTTATGTGTGTGCTTTCTCTCATCCTATGAGTGTGTGAATGTTTGTGTTTTTGGGTATTATGAAATGTCAGAGTTGCTAGGTGTGACCTGTGTCCTCCTCTGAAAAACTCATTTAATTTCATAAGAATTTTTTATTCACCCTTTGTTTAAGCTTCCCTGGTTTCTTCATGGCTTACTCTACAACCTTTTGGAGGCAAGGGCAGGTATTTCCTGAGTGAGGGTAGACATGTGACGCACAGTTTTTCCAGTTTTTCTGCATTCAGGACTGGATTGAAAGTGTGTGTGTGTGGTAAACCACAGGTAAAATCTTTATCTGGGGTTTTAGGAAAGGAAACAATTGTGTGTGGTATATAAGTGCAGGTTTCAGTCATGTTTGTACCAGGTGCTATAGCAGATCAGTGTTTACTTTTGATAAAGAGTAGGATGCACAGAATTTCCAACCGAAATGCCATTTAAGTTTTACAAAAGTTGAATATTTAGTTAAAAAACAGGCACAGAATGCCATTTGAACAGGTCAAATAAAAGAAACTTTGATATGGGGAAATGCAGTGTGCACATGAAAATTATTCATATTGAATGATTTTTAATGTAAACGGAAGCAGCTGCTGAAGAAAAAAACTTGAATGACAATTTTGGATTGAATAATCCAAAATAAATGACAGTGCAAGGGAAATGTTTATAAACCTAATCCATTTCATACAAAAAAGTAACGATACAAATATTGTTAAGTGTAATTAAATAGATCATGCTACCCAATATTTGTGTGTATAATATATACTTTATTTGATTGGAATGCTGCTAAATGGCGAACATGTCGAAGATTAACAAGATGGTACTCAATTTTTTGTGAGAAGCATTTTATATAATGCTTTTTATCATTTTATTTTACTTTATTTGGAGTACTAAGCCATTTGCATTTACTTCCATTGAAGCAGAACAGCCTCTGCTCTGCCTGTTGGTATCCAGCCGCGTTATGCATTTTTGAGCTAACCTTTGAGCTAACCCATTTTTGGGCTCTGGTGAGGAATTTGTTTTCACCTATTCCCATGGCAACAAACAAGTTAGCACAACAAGCAAATTAAATGAATGCATTAGCAGTTTGGGAACTTTATTTCTCAGGCAATTCTTCTGTTTTGGTGCAGACATTTTTGTGCAAACATAAATGTTCATTTTCAGTTTTAGATGCATGTCTGTCTTTAATTGTTTTACAAGTGAAAGCATGTGATTTTTTTATTTTTTTTTTCTCTCTGATTTGATCTTGTCCTTGTTGTATCCCATGTTCAGGTATTTTTTGTTGTTGTTTTTTTATAGCGATTAAGCCTTTTTTTCAACTAGGGATGCATCAATCCATAGGCCTCCAATTGTTACTGCCTGATATTTGACTTGACCTTTAACCTGTGATTGACTTATATTATTTTCAGGTCTGATTTTTTTTAATTACTGCATGCACAAGTTTACCCACGTGCCACAAAGAATTATACATTAGGAGTGTGGTTTAGTTGTTTAGTTAAATGCTTTGTTTTCATATTTGCATTGTCTTTTTTTATAATGAGCTGTCTTTTAATAGTTGTCAATGGTGTGTTTTGGTTGTAGTGAGATTTTGTCTTTCTGCTCCACTGAACACCTAAGCTTATAATTGCTTATGTGTTCATAATGCTTCATAACTGACTGTCTCTCTGTCTCTCAACAGCCTCTGTCCCTGTAAGCAACAGCAGTGTGAGTAGGCGAGGAACCTCCCCCTCGGCCCCCCCCAGCTGGGAGAAGTGTAGCATCCACCCCGTCACCATGTCCACCATCACCATCGACCCCGAGCTCAAGCCCGGAGAGTTTGTCATCAAAAGTCTCTTCGCAGAGTTTGCGGTGCTTGCTGAGAAGAAGATTGAGGTGGTTATGGCCGAACCACTGGTCAGTATTCTGTGTGTTTGTGCCACTGTTCAGTAAACTATACAGTCATACTAACTAATGAGCTGCAAAACGAGCACATTCTGTAATCATTGTGGTATTGAAGTCTGAAATGAGCACATTACCACCCATATTTACACATCAACTCTTATTGCTGGGCAACTCCCATACTATATTTACACATCAACTGCTGTTGCATTTTTTTCTTAAAACAAAGAAAAGTTTTCTTAAAACTGAAAAGTTTGGTCAGTGTGCTTTGAGGCCATGGTTAAAGGGAAAAGGAGGTTATTGTGTATGTTTTCGAAGGTTGTGTAACACACATGGACACATCCAGTGTATTCCCAGAAACAGAAGCGGAGATTTAGATTCTTGGAATGTTGAACGCACATTCTGAAGATTTGCCCTTAAACGCTTCCTCTCCATGTTGCTTCTTTCTCTGTTTTTGTGTATTTACACAGTGGTAGATTCAGCTCTCGCTAAGTTTACACAGCAGGAGTTTAAACTGGTAATGGCCGTATCGGGGGGCTACAGAGAGGACCTGCTTTATGTAACAATCTCTCTTTATCCAGGCTTGCCTTTTTTTTACTCTAAGGCCTGTCTTTGAATTTCT
>JAZGTK010013233.1:4256-14439 GCA_036877625.1 Ambastaia sidthimunki | reverse complement strand
GCCGGGTTCAGCACTGATGACGTGTAGTGGGACATGGGTCGAATAACATGCAGGTGTCGGGGAGGGCTGCTCAACAGGTTACAGCGCAGGTCGCTCAGGGCAACCAGAGCGTTTCCCAGGAGACGAAGGGCTTCCCCGACCAGGTTGAGAATGCGCTGGTCTTCATCTCTCTCCTGAGTCTGTTGTTACAAAGAGAGAAATTGATTAAACCTGTCAACCTGTCATATAATGCATTAAAATCCATTAACATTATATAACCAACAAACGATACGTACACTGACATACACTGTAATCATTATGAACACATTATCATTGCTTTAAAAGACACACACATTTAGCTTAAATGTATATGATAATTGTACTGCTGTATTTTCTGATGTGTGTGTGTGTGTGTGTGTGTTATGACAAGCGATCTGCTTACATTGTTGTTGTAGTCTGCAGTGGTGGCTGACTCCAGAATGACGTGAGCTCTCTGAATGAAGGGCTGGAGTCTCTCCTCCACCCTCCTCAGCTCCGTCAACATCTCCAGCATCTCCGCCGGGCTCGGGTGACTAAAGAATCACAGCATCAATTGTGTCTGATCGTGCATGTTTTAAAAGAACATTGAGCAAACATTAAGACAAAAAACAAACAAACAAACAAACACAGGCTTTTACAGCTATCAGGTGTATCAGATGAAACCCAAAACTGAAACTCAAGTTGTATGAAATTCACACGCAAACTCAATACATGTACTCAAGATAAGACCACCATGGAGATCATGACTGAAACTGTCTTACTTGAGGCCTGCTGGAGGGGGCGGAGCTCCGTCAGTCTGGGTGGAGGACGAGGAGGACGGTGGGCTGCCGGCAGGAGGAGGAGAAGTGTCCATGGGCTGTGCAGGAGGAGACGGAGTGGAGGAGGTGGGTGGAGGAGCAGAGTTCTCCTGTGAAGAGGAGTCGTCTGCAGGCTGACCCTGTGAGTTCGGGAGAAGAAGCGAATAATGGAGAATGAAATAAAGAAACAGAACGTGTCACACATTTGTTGCTTCCTGATGCCATGACAACGAACTACGACTGTAATGACTAATCAATAAACACAGGCAATAAAACATCAACAAATTCCAGTTCCAGTTTAATCAGTTGCAGATTAAAGCTTAAAACTGCTCACATTTAATTTAAATCCTACATGAAGCAACAATATTTTTAACAGAACCGTAAGTTTAAATATAGAATCCCTTACATTTGGAAAATAAATAGGAAGAAATGTGTGATCATGCAGGATGTTTAACATTTGTTTGTATGTAACATTTTGATTTGTTTATAACATAGTTGTTGATTTGGACATTGTTTGTAAGAAAGCACTGGGTATTTTTCTCACAGAAATGTGCTTTATTCAGATACTCAGATACTGAAACAACCAGCAGATGAAGTCATACGATCAGTAACAGAATGTTCAGTCCACCTCAAGAATCTGGATCACAGCATTGGTGTCCCTCAGCAAGTTCTCAGCCAGTAACAGACGCAGTCTGGGTTCACTCTGTAACGACTGGTCCAAATCTATCTGAACATTCACTGAGCCATTGGTCTGAAAGAAAGACACAGGGAATAAACATTACTTACAGTATATATATATACACAACTGCTTACATTATGAGAATAGCAAACATAATGAATGTTTCGATAACATTTTCCAAACGCTACACAGCAGCCATTGTTCATAAAACAGACAGTCCAGGTCTCAAACTGAAGATGCAAAAGAACCACACTGGAACTCACTGCAGTACTTGTGCTGACCCGAGGGTTCCTCGCAGTCTCCCCCAGACCCGACATCATCTGCTGAATGGACATCTAAAAAACATACAAAGTAAAGTAAGAAAGAAATCGTGTATTCTGAACAAACTATTATGTGCTGCATAAGCCAAAATCTGCACCTGAATTTGCTGAGGATCCATTATGTTAACTGGAACGTTGAAAGTACCCAACATAACGTAGCTGTTTGCATTGCGGTCATGTGTGGGTCCGAGGGGAGTCCCCTGAGAACCGGTGGAGTTTGGGTTCTGATTTCCCCCCTGTGTCCCACCAGAAGTCCCCGGTACACCACCAGAGCCTGCGCCCTGCTGGGTGGTCTGAGGTGGGGCTCGCTCCACCAGGTGAATAACTTTTCCATCCACATCTGGACAGAACAAGAGTTGGTTAAACAGGGACAGTGCAGAGAGGTCATAAGATTGCAAACTCCAAAACGCGAATTTTATGTAAAGCACACACTGATCTGGACTCAAATACACACAGTCAACACTCTACTGAATTTTTTAATCATATTAAAGAGACGCCTACTTTAAAAACAGATAGGAATTAAAATCTGAATTTCCCTCAGCACCTGTAAAACAAGTCAGATTTGAAACATGCATTTAAATGCAAATGAACTCACTGTACTCTGTGAGAGTTTTCTCATCCTGAAGAACTCGGCCCTGATAAATGAGTCTTTGTTTGTCAACAGGAATCCCAACTGAGGGTGATATGTGCTCCTTAAACTCTCTTACCGTCATCTACACACCAAAACCAAACGCTGTCATTTCAACAGAAGTCCAAAAAACAAACATAAACCACCGTCTACAGTATCTACAGTAACATGACTGCCCAGCTAACAGGGAACGTTCTCAGAACATTGGCTAATATTCTCTTAAAGTTCCCTCAAAGTTATCAAAAACAGACCTGAAGAAATGTTAACAGAACGTTTTTTAACATTATATAACATATATTAAATGTTCTTATAACTGTTCTTATATCATCTAAAACTGGATGTTTAGAATGTTCGTAAAACTTTTAAAATAAATGGAAATTTTTCAATCAAAATGTTAGGGAAACGTTTTTAAAACCCAAAATTGTTAACTGGGTCATAGTTTTTAAACTTGTTTTGAAGGTAAAAGCAAAAACAGACATACACAGCACCAGAAGTTGAGCTCACCTGTGCTGGTACTGAATAACTCCTGCTCTGAGAGTCCAGAGTTTTCACTGTCACCTCTATGTTATTTCCCGCTGGCTCTTCCATACTGTCTGGATTATTCTGGAAAACCTTGCCAACCTGATTCCTTAAATAAACAGGAAACGTTATAATAACTAAAGTATTAAATGCTCTCGTTTTAGAATAAGTGTAAGTGTAATGTGAATGTATTATATCATTGTCACACCTTCAGAAAAGTGTTTTCTGTTACGCAACTGTTAGCACACCGCACTTTTCCAGATGTTTCTAGAGTTTACATGAAACACACGGCAGAAATAAACATTTATAACCAGCTGACAAGTAACTCTAAACAACAACACAACAACAAACTAGCCAGATAAGTCATCAGCTGGTACAAACCCTCAACAAAGGCTTTACCAGCGCTTCAACATGACATAATAAAACCTGTAAAGATGATTAACTCATTTCTACATAAAGATTAGTTTAAGGATTACAAATACACACATATTCAAAACAAACATGATTAGCTATCAGACAAACTAACGTGCGCTCGAGCGCTGTTTAGCATGTTAGCTCGTCACGTCTTTCATACCGTAAGAAGGTTGTTGTTGGTGGAAACTCGTTGTTTTAAATTCACCTGTGAAATGCTAAACTTCAAATAAAGTGCAGTTTTAAGTTGTATTTGTTGTTTGCACTGGCTGGTGCTCTTTTAAAACATCACCGCGGCTAAACGCATCGCGCTATCATGCTAGCCGGTGTCGGGCGACGGGCTCCAGGAAGTCGGCCGTGACGTCACAGTGACGCCATCAATTTTAATGGCGAAACACTGTAAATGATCATTGATCATTTATCGGTGTATTTTATGATTTATTAACACAATGTTAGAAGTAGTGATGAGTAAAAATACAGTTTCCCCACATCAGCGGTCTGCGGAGCAGCTGTACACCACGCTTTCCGTTCAGGTTATTTCTTTATTTTCAGGTTGGAAAGTCGCAGCCGTGCGTCATTTGCTTTGCTGTCAACACAATATTTAACATGATAAATAAAACTAATTGCAAATATTATATATTCTATTTATTTATTCATCCACTGATGTATTTATTTTTGCAGGGGCAAAGGAAACAGACTCTTTGGCCTCATGTAAGGTGTATTTAGAAACATGTGGGTAGCGTTTAGACGCTAAAAATAGACAAATGCACCTATCTGACATTTTCACACTTGTGAATCAGTTGTCTTATGATTCAGTCTTTTGAAATTCATGTTGGTGCTTTATTTGCAATCTCTGCAACTATTGGCTTGTTGTTGCATAAATGAGATACTAATGCAGAAGTGCTGTAGTGTTGATAACTGGCTGTGATGAACTTGTCATCTGTCCAGAGTGTTTCCCTGCCTCAGTGCAAGGCAGATATTATCATATTTCCTCTAATATTTGTTTCTACCATGAAAGTGGAGTCTTGTTTTTAAATGCTATTCATTTGTATGCTATTAATATTACAATATTTATCATACTATGGAACATTTTGAATGGCCTGTTTGCATTCTCTGCAAGCTGTCATTTTGTGTTTTAATCAACTTAATGAAACTGCTTTAAATGCAGAAGTACGTGGAAACACACTTTAACTGATTTCTGTTTCTACTGAAAATAACTTTTTGGCAGTTCAGTTATGAAGCCTGTTTTTGTATACAGGTGACCAGCAGCTGCAGAAATATTTGCAGTGAAACACATTTTATTTAATAAGTTACATCATGACATTTGTTCCTCTAATACTGAAATAATGCAACAACAAATTTCCACTTAGAGCTTTATAAGTGTCCCCCAGCTAACAATTTTAGGTTGTAAGAACATTTCCAGTAAGCAACAGAAACGTTAAAATGCTATTTTAAACATTCTTGGAATTTTCAAATGTCCAGTTTTTTAAACATTGTATTAACATTATTGCTATTAATATAAGAACGTTATTCAAACATTTTTTAATTATGTAGTATTTACATGTTACACTAAAAACTTAAGAATAACTTTTTTGATATATGAAATAAAAAACATTAACGAAGCTACTGCAAGAACGTTTTAGATAACTTCAAAAGAACTTTTAGAGAACATTAACCAATGTTCTCTAAAACATTGAGAACATTGTTTTCAATCTCTGGATGTGATGTGTTTGTATTAAGTGTGCGCGTCACATGACTGATTTCTCATCCACAGATGGAGGCTGAATATGCTGCAGTTGTTCCTTATGTCTGAATTTCTTTGCATGTCTCCCGCTTTCAGACTGCCTCACCTGTTTACACACATCTACATAAAGTCTAATCTGATTCCCCTCCCCTACAAAAGTAAACAGAGAGATTCGCAACAGTGACAACCTGAAAGTACCAAATACAAGTATGAGAGTTTCCCACAAAAAAGTCTCCACCTACAAACTGTACAACTGCCATATTCTTATCTCCACATCTGATCACCAACAAGTATCTTGTTTGAATGATCTTACAGTTTCCCTCTTGAGGGTCCTGCTTTTTATTAAACAGATAAAATTGATCTGTCCAAAATCATGGTGACAATTTCATATCTGTGATAAAGGAATGACACAGTCTGTATTATTCTATCATCAATGAAGTAATAGAAATAATTCTCAACAAAATATAAGTGGCTTTAAAAGGATAGTTCACCCAAAAATTCCATCATTTACTCACCCTCATGTCATTCCAAACCTGTATGACTATTTTTCATCTCTGGAGCATAAAAGCAAATATTTTGAGACATGTCTTAGTGGTTTTGTGTCTGTATAATGGAGGTCAATCGGTGCCACTGTTGTTTGGTTACCAGCATACTTTAAAATGTATTCTTTTGTGTTCCTCAGAAACAAGAAAGTGAAATAGGTTTGGAATGACATAAGGACCTTTAACTGTCATTTAGTAACAAGTCCCCCCGCTAAACCAATTTGTTTAGCGTTATCTGAAATGCTAACTTGACAATGTGACTCCAGGTTAAAATGCTTAAAGAGCCCATGACATGAGGAAACATTTCTCTTTAACCATTGACATTTCCCCACCTATGCCAAGCCTAATGGGTTTGTTTTAATTCTTCATACCTTAATCATAACACAATCACACTGTGTCAAGACAGTGACATCTTGACTTTCATAATTTTGTAAATTTTGACTTGCAAATGTTTCACAGCTTTAGTGGTTGTGTAGTGGCTGCATTTTAAACAGCCAGTTTTTTAGACGTTGTATTGACATTATTGATTGGTTATATATTTTTTAATCTGTAATGTTTTTAATACATTGCACTAACTACTTAAGAATGATGTTTTGATATGATATACAGTATAATGTTTCCTGTTAGCTGGGAGGTCTCAGAGTATGTTAGTTGTTTTAAATGTGGGCTAATCAGTCTAAATATTTTTGGAATGTGGTCTGTGAATGTTGATACAGGTGTAATGTTGTGCAGGTCTTCAGTCACAATCACTCATGGACAGCACATGTATGTGTTTGTGTGGGCTATTGTGTAGGAGTATGCGGCATGAAATGTCTTCACAGGAAAGTACAGGCGACTGAACTGGGGCCGTCCCAAAATGTTGAGCACATCCAAGAGAAGAAAAGAATAAACACAAAGTTGATCTGGGTGACATAATAAACATCCAATCCAGAAATGACAGCTATGGCCACTCCCAAAATGAGACAAACTCATACAGAATATCTTTCAATTTTAGCAGAACTACAGATAAACCGCATGATGGAATTTTATTGGCTCAGGAGCAAATGCATGGTCATAATTATCTTCACTGTGATACTGCTGAGATCTTTGCAGCCTGAGTTGCGACATATGTGGTTTTGATATGGGCCAGAATTCTACTTATTTTCATACTGAAGGACCACAGAGTAAAAAAAAGAGAGAGAGTGTGTGTGTGTGAGAGAGAGAGAGAGAGAGAGAGAGAGTGCCCAGTTTTATAAAGTGAGGGCATGAAAAGGGGAAACCCTGAGAGCAGATCATGTCTACTGTTGACATTTATTCACCCAGTCAGTCAGATTTCACACTACAGCACACACCAAGGTGAGTCTAGATATGCTTCTCAATAAATCTCAATCTGATTTTTTTAAACAGCTTTTTATGTCTTGTGCTCAGACTTCTCTTGTCATTCTTTGATTTAGAAGAGTAAGGAAATAAGAACAAAGTAAATGAAGGTATTTTATTCCATTGGGGGTTTGCAGTTAGAAACAGGGACAGTCATGACTCTGATCCAGTCTGATCCAGTAGAGATGATTATCCTCATAAAGTTTAATGTAGCCAGAACTGTCATAGACATCAATCAATCAAATTCCCAAATTATTACATTTCCAGTTTAATTAAAGTTGATTACATTTTACAACTCCTCTTCCCCAGTCCTGAATTTTTGGTTAGATTGTTGAACATATTAGCCAACTACAAGCTACAATGACCCAGTCTTTCTGACAACATTTAAACTTTAACAAGTTAATCAGTAAAATGCTAGTTTTAGAAATTCTTATGCTTTTTAAACGCTTTATAAGCGTTTGTGTAACGGGATGCAGTGAAAACAAACACCTATATTAAGATGAAGTTTAAACACTGTGCTGTCACTCAACATGCAACATGTTAAAGAAGTTTAAACAGCAGTAGTTTGTGTTCTTACCTGTGAGTAAAGCGTGTGTATCTCTGTGGGTAACAGGGAAAATAAGCTGGTGTAAGGCAATGCTTTCATTTGCCATACACACACATTTCTCATTTATGTTGCTGTGGATAAAAGAATGTAAATATTAAATTGTTCAAACTCTCTGTGTGAATAATGTTGTACTAAAATCTGTGAGAATCTTTGTTTACAACAAATATTCTTTTTCTCACTTTATTGTTTGTCAATATTTTGTGATCTATTCTAAAGGGTCTTGTGATTTCTTTTTTTTAACCAACTTTTACAAAAGGAAGACAAACCATCAGTATTACAACAATACGCAAAAAACAACAGTGTGAAGGAGAAATGGCCTTGTGTTTTTAAGGCTGTTTGGCAATGTAGTTCATGCATTTAGGTCAGTAGGCTATATGGACACAACCTACATAATACTGTAAACACACATCTTAGGTATCTTACATCTTTTTTCTATTATCTTGGTTTGTGCCAGTCACGAAGATGACTGGATCGAGTCACCCCAGGTTCCGGCTCCTGATTGGCTGGTGCTGCCTGATGTCAGCAGCTCTTCTGATTATGACAGTATTTCTTACAAGGATTAACAAACAGGTGACATGAATTCTGGTTCTAAAATGTACACACACACACATACACACACACACTTATAAACTAATGAACTTGCTTTCTTAAATTGTTTCTTCATTAGCTCAATACAAAGACAACAGACAAAGAATCCAGTCAAGCAGGTTTGTGTTCCTGTGATATTAATCAATTTCAGTCACTAGTTTTAACAGTACAGTGTTGCAGGAGAGTAACAAGGTAACCTTCTTTTACAGAATGTGGGAAACTGTGCATTGAGAAGCAGACAGGTAAGTAAATGCAGGACGTTGTGGGTATAGTAATAACTTTAAACGAAACCAACATAATCACTACAACATATCATTTCTCTCTAGTGTCAGTTCATCAAGCCATTATCTTTATTATAAAGTGTGTATCTCTGGGCTTTTTGAACAACAACTTTAAATTTAAACAGAGAAAACAAATCATTTTCACTTCACTTTCAGGTTCTCCGTCTGATCAGTCCCTCAGAAACTACATGCGTCTCATCAGGGGTGAGAAACATTTTAAACGGGCACAAGAAACTCTTTCTCTGTATGTCTCAGAATCAGAAACAGAACGACGGGACTTTTGCTTGTCTCACTGTTGTCACTGACTCTGAGCTGTGTTGAGGAAGTTGGACATGTGTTTCTCTGCTAAGAAATTATTGCGGCCTGAAGGAATTTTAATATCAGTGAATCTGTCCACAATTGCTCTCTCTCTTGCTATCTATACACACACACATACGTAAATAGCTACACAGTGTGTATATATAGTTAATATATATAGCTAAGTATATACATAGCTTAGTATATATTTAGTATATATAGCTAAGTTGTATGTTAGAAGCCCTATAATAACGACAGTAAATGTAAAATGAACACTTTTTACTGAGCTGCACCTCACACACGATTGAGCTGTTTTCAGGGTGTGTAAGCTTATATGACAGCTGACCTTTACTTCATTAAATATGGAAAGTGAACATTTCTTTCAGTCCTCTGGAGTTTTTTCGCCTCCACTCACTCGATAGATGAAGCTGATACAGCGACCGCAGCGGCTTCTTCAGATGACACTCAGTGTTTACTGTGGAGGTGTTTGTGAATCAGTGGAAATGTGACCAGCGTTTGTATGTGTATCTGAGCGTTGCTGTGCACGAGGAAGAAGGTGTAAATGTTCCTTTAAAATGCTCTTCCTCCCCTGACCTCACCTCCTGTGTTTAAATACAGCTCAGACCGCCACTAACGGAACAAATGTATTTGTATTACAATATTAACTGAATGAGTTCAACAGGTTCTAAATAGGTTCTAGGTGACCAAATAAGTTCTAATAGGTTAAGATCTGACCAATCACGTGCTATCTAATTGTTTGCATAACATATGAAAATTACGTACCTCCACCTGTTGTAATGATTAATTCCTAATGCACCATTTATTTAAATAAAATAAACCAAAATCAAATCTATGAACACCATTTAATTTCCTTTTTTTGTAATTTACGGCTGCAATCTGTTACTTTTCTGGTTAAAAATGAATCAAAAATCTGTTATTGTGTGACTGCATAAGAGATCAGTGTTCAAAACGCTCTTTCAAATTTCTCTCATCCGCTTTCAGGACAAGAACAGTGGATATGCAGCGGCCATCCATGTCCCAACAGCTCTCTGTCTCTGAACAACAACACTGTAGAGATTACAGTCAGTGGCCTTTACTTCATCAACACTCAAGTCTACTTCAGGACATCCAATCAGACAATCATTCAACACAAACAGATTGTTACTCTGGTCCGGAATAATGGGACCGGGAAAAAGGTCAGGAAACTGGGTGAGGTCATTCATTATGGAGCAGGATCTGTCTCGATGAGCAGAACTGTCCATCTGGAGGAGAAGGACAGCATCAGCCTGAACATAAACACACAATTCTTGATACTGTCATCAGATGATGAACATACATACTGGGAAATAATCTTGCTTTCTAACCAAAATCTTTTAATATAAATCTTTATATTATT
>JAZGTK010013232.1:0-14440 GCA_036877625.1 Ambastaia sidthimunki | reverse complement strand
ATCAATAAATTAATAACGGCAAATTGGTGCAAACAGATGTCATTATATCAGCCCTCAATACAAAACCATCACGTGACCATCTATTGACCAACCTGTATAAATACTATTTCATACATCATTAAAACTAACATTTATAAAAACATTTATAAAAATACTTGGTCGTTGCATTTTAAAGCAAATGATTAACCTGATTTTTACATTTATTCAGGTATATTCAGGTAAAGCAGGAGTTATGCTGTTTATTGTAAAGAAATAAACTGGCTGTATTGGGTGAAGATCACAGAAGGTCTTTGAATCCCAGGCGTGTGTTTGAGTTCTTGAAACTCATTTAATGGTATTTCTGAGGGCTGAAAACTGGGGCAAAGGTCACTGTCCTGCTTGTGGTGAAGCCGTGACCCTCGTGGATAAACTTTAGTCTCTTMWKTAACACTGAAGAGGTCGTATCATCGCTTCTCATGCCACCCAAAATAAGTTCTGAACTGAGACCTGTGAAGCAGCTCTCGCTGGTATTTGAAAGGTTGTTGATCAACTCAGCACTAAACAGACAGTAAAAGAGTTTTCATGCGTTCTGAACTCTGGCTGTTAGTATCTGACCAGCACTAGTCCAGAAGTCTGTTGATTAGAGAGATAATGATGCCGGTAAACTGGTTGTAGTGTTTAGTTACGCCAGCAGACACGTGGTTACATTTGTTCTGGTGTCAGGAGACTAGAGTTATAGATTAAAATGAGTCAGCTGACATGTTTTAGCAGTAAATTCATCGTATTATGTAAACTTGACACTGATGTGAACCGTGTTTAAGTCTCAGATTTACACTGTTTAGAGAGATTCACTTTTAATAGTTATAATGTCCAAACACTGATGTTAAGAAAAGCTTGTTTTATAAGGTCTGCTAAAACATAAAAGTGGAAATCGGATACAACTGGTCAAACGGTGCCAAACTTTGACCAGAAACCTTGATTCTAATTGATTTCATGGGCTCATTAACTACATGTCTCAGGAGATGAAATGCATTTAATAGAAAAATAAAACCTTTATAGAAGGTGTTTTACAAGCTGTGTGGAAATGAATCCCAGGCCTTAACATACCTCGTGAAATCCCAGTGTTTGTAGTTTAGTGCATTTATTTAAAGTTTGGACAGACACACAGATGCAATTCTAGTTAAATGGCTTTTAGAAAAGTTTTTTTTGTTATTTTTAAGTCTGTTAAATTGCATGTACATTAAAGGTTTATGTTTTAGAAGTTCCCCATACACTTTAAAATACTGTATTAATGTCTGTCCAAACTTATAAAGGTATTTGTAAGTGATAAAGCTGATGAGAATATTTAGTCCAACAGACCGGAACGCCGTGTTGTCCTCCGTCAGTTCTCACAGGAATGTGCTGGATTGGAGGTGAACATGTGTAACTCATTTTCTCTCTTCCGTCTTTAGATCTTCGTCGTTCTCTGGAATGCAGCCGAGTGCCGGTCTGGAATGCCGGGGGAGGGGGGGGGCAGCACATTCACATGGACCTCATACTGGAATACAAGTCTTAGGTCAGGACGAGTGGAAGGGAGACCATGGCAACCAGCTTATCCAAACTCCACCGGGCCACCGCGGTCCGGACCTATAACACAGCTGAACAGTCCAGAAGAGTTTGCCTGTAAACAAGATACAAAATCACTGTGAACAAACTTGTACATAAAAGCTTAGACTTTATTCTTTAACCCGGGTTAGTTATAGCCTGAAGTTCCACCGTTTAATGTTTGTGAAGACTTTGTGTGTAATTATTAACTGTCGTCTACACTCACTTAATCTTCTGTTAACCTAGCAGGAAAATCTCTGAATGATAATTTCTCTTTATTCATTCTGTGCTGCCTTTTAATGTCAAACACACTCTTTGTTGTTGCCTTGACCTTTGAATATATCACAAATATTCAGAGTTCTGATCAGCACTGCATTCTGACGGGTGAAGCTCATGAAATCAAACATCTCACGCCTAAAACAAAAGAGACAAACAAGAAACTTTATTACACACAAAAAACAGCCTGTTTTCATTCTTGTCTTCTAGTCCACATGCAAAGAGTTTCTTAAGTTGATTTAATTTTGGGGTGAAATTAAACCTCCACGGTTTCACGAGATTCACTGACTAGAAAACACAGTTTACAATGTGAACGACCGTCACTGAAAAGTTTTGATTCTGGGGTGTTTAAACTATGAAAACGTCTTAGTTCTTCCGAATGGTTTTGTGCCAAACATTAAATAAACCGTTCCAAGATGTACTAAAATCTGATCGTTGCCGTACATGTAGCTTTGATTGTGTCTGTTGTATATATATTTTATTTTTTTAATAGATTTTGCACATTTAGACTGTCTGTCTCATTTAGACTGTCTGCTCATCTACACGTATAACTGTGTTTGTCTTAAAACACTAAAACATTAGAATCTGTTGCTCAGAGCAGCACAGATAGAAGCATGTTACCTAAAAATTTAAAAATGCTCATTATTTTATTGTATAATGTCTTCATTTGTGTGAATTTTGACTTGTTTTTAGTGTTATTTTAAGTGTTGCTCTGTCATTGTGGATGTAACACCACAAATAAATCTGTTTCTAACACCTTCAGAACAGAAAATACTGTTTTTAAAAAAATAAACTTTAGAAAAACTTGCAAATGTTCTGCTAGTCATTGTTTACTGTACAAACATCATGTTTTGTGGCTAGAACAGGTTAGTTCAACTACAATCTGTGTCAAGAAACCTCTTTTCACAGCTTGCTAGATAAATTCTCCAGAACTCTGAAATTTCCCGTCACACTCAGTTGTTTCAGGTCGAGTCGCTCTTAACCACAGAAACCTGCAGCAAAACATTCAAGCTCAGCGCTGTTGTAACGCAGAACTGAGGGCATCTGAAGAGGGCGAGTTCTGCACGAGTTCAACAAAGTCATTCAACTCATTCCACAGCAGGTGCTAGTTGTGGAAATGATAAATGATGGTTGAGATCTACAGGCTGAGATCGTTCTTCTGGACTTTATTCCAGAACTAATTATTATCAAGACAGAGTCATCAGTGCTGAGTGCAAGAATGAATCACAGCTGAACTCATTTAGCCGCTGCCAAGTCAAATACGTGATTGAGCTCAAGAGACTCATTGATATAAACACAGAAAAATGACTTCAGCTGCTTTAGTGAAAGCAGGCCTGATGCCCGGCAGACTCTGAGTTAAATATGCACGTGAGGTCAGAAGGCAGAGACCCGTGTACTAACACACCCCATCACACAGAAAGAAGTATCCCAGATGGACGAAATTCCCAAAACAGCTGGGTGCGCTCCCACAGGGAGGAAAACCGGCCTTCCCAGACAGATGAAATATGTCTTTGTGAAATATGAGAGAAAATAATTTGCAGCTACTGTAGCTTTCGGGAATATAATAAACACCATGAAACGTTATTTTTAAAGACCGCACACAACGTATTTTACATTATTTTAGCCAAAATATTAAAGTTTAGCTGATGTTCGTCTTTTACTGCTGGGTGTAAAAACTTGAGGTGTAAAAACGGAAAAGGAAAAAGGTGCCAAAATGCTAAAACAACTTCAATCATTGTGATTTATTCCAGTGGAGCCGCAGTGAGCTTCAGGAGCGAGCGCAGATGGGGACTAGCTGAATGAAATCAACAGAAAGGCACACGGTACGAGACATCTTCCTTTCAAAGAGTTTCTGACAGGGTTTGTGCACGCGCGAGTGGCCTTTTTGTGTCGGCCTGCTGAGGCTGCTAAAAAGCACCATTGTCATGCAAAATGAAAAACCGAAAAATTCAAAAAGATTCCGCCGGCGACGCAATTAATGCGCCACGCATAACTAGATGTTTGAAACTTGGCAGAAGACAAAAGACTCAACTGGCTAGCCAATGGGGTGGGGTGGGGCGTCCGGCGCGCCACTATGTGTACAGAAAGATGGAGTTTGTTAGGTTTGGGGAGTGGGGGGGTTAGAGTCGCCTTCTGTGTGTGTAGTTGGTTAATGCTTGTTTTTGTGACCCTCAGCCGAAAGGTGCACTGGGGTGGAACGGACACAGAGAGGGGAGGGGTTGAAAGGGGTCATACCCCCCCACACCCAAATACTGGCGTGTGTCTGCGGATGCGTGCAGCTGGAGGTCTCCAGAAACACAAAGGTCTCAAATTAGTGGAGAATCGACTTCCAAATGTTGCCCCCCGTAGAGATCTTACCTCCAGGGCCACAGCCAGCAGCGTCTCCTAAACAGTCCACATCCCTGAAGTCTGTAATCAACCAGTTAATGAACTAATGACAATATTATTATAACAGAGACATCCAGCCAAACACATTTACATTTTACATCTGTTTATGTGCAGAAAAATGAGGAGTCTCAGGCGTGATGCCTTCCATATGGAATTTCTTTATAGGAAGTACATATAGATAATTATAGATAGATGTACATATAGATACATATAGATACTGTAGATGCACAAAGAGATACATATAGAAAGATGTACATATATAGGTACTGATGTATCATTTGTTGTGTAGCAGTAAACGTGAAATTCTGTTTTTTTCTGTATCTCAATGGAACAATGTCTCCTGAACTTTAAAAAAGGTTGAAAAGATTTGTGTCAGTGTTAATGAGTGTTCAGGTCAAAGCTGAACACGAGGCAGGAAGTCCTGCGTAAACTAACACGCTTTAACACGCGCTGCAGCTTCTACTGGAGCTCACATAAATCTGTGAAAAATGCACATCGTTCTGTAGTAAAACACAAAAGAGGAAGAAACCGCCATCCGGCTTTCCAAAACACCTTTTGTTCTGACACTATAAAAGAAAACAGCTATTATAGAATTCAGAGAAATCTGAGTCTGTGAAGAGACGTCAGGAGAGTTCTGACAGAAACAGCAGAGATGAACAACGGTTTGAACAGTAATCACTGTTTATACAATAGAGGTAATTACCCCCAACAGTTGTGTGTGGGGGCAATCGGGGCAGAAGCTCTCCTGACAGGTCGAGTGTCCGATTAACAGTGAATGAGTGAGCGAGTGTGTGTGTGTGTGAGTGTATGAGTGAGTGTGTGTGTGTGTGAGTGTGTGTGTGTGTGAGTGTGTGTGTGTGAGTGTGTGTGTGAGTGTATAAGTGAGTGTGTGTGTGTGTGAGTGTGTGTGTGTGAGTGTGTGTGTGTGTGAGTGTATGAGTGAGTGTGTGTGTGTGTGAGTGTGTGTGTGTGTGTGTGTGTGTGTGTGAGTGTATGAGTGAGTGTGTGTGTGAGTGTGTGTGTGTGTGAGTATGTGTGTGTAAGTATGTGTGTGTGTGAGTGGATTATATGAAAAGAACTCTATGATGTCCGATGGCCTCAGGTGGAAGCTTAGCATCAAATTCAATAACGTTTCTCAACTCTAAAAGTGAACAAAGAGAATCTTTTATTAATAACTCAACTGAAAGATTTATTATGTCATAAATATTTAGCTTGTAAATATTTTATCATTATATGCTTTTATAGTAAACTTAAAAATTCACAATAAAATATACTATTAAAAAAATGAGGTGGGAGTCATAGTTTAGTGGTTTGTGCTCCACACACACTGATCTGTGGTGCTCACGTGGGGGGCACAGGTTTGAATCTTACCTGTGGTTGTGTCTCAGACTAACTCATCATAGCTTATACAAGAACAGCCAAAGAATGTTTTTGAATCTGAATCTGTTGCAGTACAGTGTGGGAAGTGAATTCTTCATGCTTTTGCTCATTGGCTGATGAAGACATCGGCCAGTCGCCGTGGAGACGAGCCACAGGAGTTATTTGCTCTCATTCCTCACACGCTTCTCCTGTTTGAAAGCATGACTCTTCAAATAACTCATCATCAACGTAATTTTGCAAAGAGCGAAATTTGAGCAAACAAAAAAAGAAAGAAAAATTTGAGTGAATCGTACGTCTACGCAAAGAGACGCGTTTGATTCTGAGAGCCACAATCAGACCTTTGTTTCACTGAAAACAGGGCAGATGGTGTTTCTGCCCCGTCTGATAATTACTGGCCACTCAACTCAAAAAACTGACATCAGCATGAATAAAACAACAGAAGGAAGTGAGGCGTGTGTCGCGTGTCTCTGGGGTGTTGAGGGTGTCACACTCTGGAACTCACAAGGTTAATGATGCAGCTGTTTGCAGGACCCAGTTTTTTTGTGAACCCTGTTTTTTACCATCTGATGTACAAACTCAACACTGTTCGTTTCTGCTGCAGTCCTGCTACCGAAATTATTTTCATTTTTAACAGATGATTAAAAGGCACAGATTGATTTAATGATGAAATAAACTGAAAAAACAAAATTCACATTTAGCATTGAGAATAAAATATATCTATTCAAAGAAATGAAAACATAAGGTCAGAGTTGTGGCCTAGTGGGTAGTGCATGCAACACAGAGCCTTGCTGCTCATGTGGGAAACTCAGGTTTAATTACACAGAAATTTGCTCTGATCATGTTTTATGGATGATAACCAATGTGCCGCATTGTGTTTTGTGTTATAGCAATAATTTGCACACGGTTTGAGAGAGAACAGAGCAGCAGTGGAGTTCACAGACAGTCAAGATAATGAAAATTACAGAAGCAACATTCAGAGAACATTTAGATGTTCATTTATAGGTCACACGGCAGGAAGCTGGTGTGACGTTCTGGCACAGAACCAGGAGCGTATCAGTGTTTTTATCAAAGACACGCACAAATAAAGACTTTCCACCCTGTAACTAAATCCACAGAGATTTACTGTGACAGCACATTCTGAACAGGTCACTGTTGGGTTACACTTCTAAAAACACACGAGTAAAACACAGTGGGCCTTGTTGAGCGCTATCACCCAGCAGTCACTTTATCTGCTGCACATATTTTGTTGTTCTCACAGATAAATGCAGAACAATCGCTTCATTCAGCAGCATTGACTATTGTTATCAGATGAGGCCTTAAGTTTTACAGAACGGCTATAAAGACAGCAGACAGTCGTTGCCATGGATACGGGGCTTGCAAACAATACTTTTATGGGGTTGAAGTTATATGACCTGCGTGTTTATAGACGCACGGCCACTCGTCTAGACGCTGTGAAGCAGTTACGCAACCCGCAGACGAGTGTGTGTGTGTGTGAGAAATGACGGAGAGATTTCAGACACAATCTCACGCTGTAAAAGTGTCGACTGTCAAATGATCACTTACAGTGACACTGAATAACATTCAGTGTGGATTCATAGCGCTAAAGCTGCAATCTGTAGCTTCTTCCTCTCTACCGCCCCCTCTGTTTGAAACACAAAACTGCATTTTATATACTTATCTGTACCTGGATGAAAAAAATCTTGTCACCCAAGGTTAGCTGTCCACTGCTCGGGGTTTGCGTGTTCAGTTCAGTTTATTGCATTACCATGGTAACTGAGGTCATCACATGACCTCTCATGGGTCAGATGTTCACACCAGACTTTGGACCTCAGTGAGAACACGATGAGTTCAGGGCAGTTTATCTATAAAGTGGTTTCATAACATTCGTTTGTTTTTCTTTTGCTCTATCAATTATTTTCTCATCATGTTTTCCACGAGACGCTGCCACAAAAAAATAACCCTGAATTCTGCTCAGTTTTACAGCCAGAAAGACAAATGAATGTGTTTTCGTTTGTGGACGGAGCGCACAGCACAAAATAACTACAATTAAAAAGTGACATGACTACAGACGCTTGAGAAGCTCACGAGGGTTGTCTGGAGGAAAAAAGGACTAAAATTAGCGAGAGACACGGATGGAAAGCAGACCGTTATGGAGACAAACGCAGGAAACATCATCTCCTGGAGAACTAAACAGGATCTAGTCTCGCTGTGTCCAGATCCAGACTGGGTTAAAGAAAAAAACACATCACCTGAAAATAGCCACGTTTAGCCGCAGTGGTAATTTGCATGGCATGAGAGAGACGTGTTTGAAGTGTTACAACTTTAATAAAACAACATCACATGCAAGAATGAGGTTTGTTGAATATCAGCAGGGCTGTGATTACTTGTGGAAATAATGCACAAATCAGAGTTCTTCTGATATTTTATTACTAAAACATTTAAGTGTTCACCAAAGTACAACATCACGGTAGAAAAATGACATCTGTGTGCTGAAACTTTCATCAGAAAATAACATTTAACACAAAGTTTGCTTGTATTCAAAAGTGGCTAGTGTGACACAAACATTCATCTTTAGACATTTGATATACTTTGACAACAACACCTGACCAAACATTAAACACAAGACTCGACATTAATGATTCATACTGTCAAACATTAAAAATGAAATACACTATAGACATTTTTATAGACACAAAATGAAATCATTTTGAGTTAAAGTTCACTGTAGCTACAAGAGTGAACGTTTGGTCGATTTAAAAGAATTTATTTCATTATTACATGAACATCATATAACATCTGTTTGTGCTTCAGCTGTCAAAACTGATCTGCTACAGTTTAAAAATGTCCCATCATTTGCCCCACATACAAACATCAGCTGGAGGAAAATGTCATAAACGTTCATTTTTAAATTAACATTAAAACTTCCTTTTTTACATCAAGCAGAACAGTAAACTTAATTTTCTTTATACAAAATAAAACTAGAATATGAGAGAATATGAGCTGGAAAGTTTGTGTAAGATTTACATCATCTCCATGTGGAATTCATCAATCATTTGACCGTTGAAGACCTAGCATCTTGACCTAGCATCTCAAAACCGTCTTCAGGCTGAATCTACACAGGAAATCATCTGAAGATCATCAGCTGGCTTCAGTCACAGAATCTACTAACTGAAATAAATGTTTGAAACTACTAAATGTTTGAAATTAAGTGGAACAATGATGTTGTGCAAAAATACTCACCACAGCAATGAGCGACCCAGAATAATGAGTGTGTGCTACAGTTCACTGAAACAGTCATATACTTACATCACAGTCTTCTGTGAGTTCAGTGATCATTTTTGTATGTTTTCCTACAAATCAAAACATGTTTTTCTTTGGCATACTTACAGACAGTGAAAGTTGTGAGCAGTTGAGACTGCGGTAAAACGTCTTTAAGTAAAAACATTTTTAAGACAAGCCTGTTTTTTTGAAGAACAAAAACGTATGTCTGAATATTCTAAAGGAATTTCCCAGCATGCCGTGCGGCGCTCAGAAAAAGATGACGTCTTCCTTGGTGGCATCTTCATTCGGGAGAGTGTTTTGAGGGTTCTGGGTTTTGAGAACGGTGGGCTGGGGGTCCATCCAGCCGTCTGAGGAGCTGAGAGGATCTGCAGAACATTCAAACAAGCAACTTCTGTCAGCTGGTCCCAACGACTGTTTAGACAGCAGGACAAGAAGAGCTCGGCCCGGCAGGGACTGTCTGTCACACCTGACTGTGACTCTTGTGTTTGGGGGGGCTGCTGGTGGGGGCTGATTGGACGACATTATTTTAGATTTTCTTCAGAATCTTTTGTGGCAGCAGTTGTTTCATGTCAACAGAGGCTGTGGAACAGAAAGATGTTTTATCATCAAGTTGTCTTTTGAACATCTTTTGTGGCTCGATAAATGAGCATATTAACACGGTTATACTGTTGAGCAATATCTGTCCATGCAAAAGAAGCCATCAGAATATTATAGGATGTCCTGGTCTCTTTTGTCAAACCAATAGCAGACAAGGTAAGTGTTCTGGAAAACACATTTAGAAACAAACAATCACTATTTTTGCCATTGTGCCTGGTGATGCAGAGGTCAGAGCAACAGTTTGTCTCACAGAAAACAGATAAAAGTCTGTAAAACTCAAAGTTCTCAACATGGAGGCGTGTG
The DNA here is from genome assembly GCA_036877625.1 of Ambastaia sidthimunki. Taxonomy (NCBI): domain Eukaryota; kingdom Metazoa; phylum Chordata; class Actinopteri; order Cypriniformes; family Botiidae; genus Ambastaia; species Ambastaia sidthimunki. Next base: position 4,651 of record JAZGTK010013232.1, on the reverse strand, counting down.
TGTGCAGAACTGACCCAAACTCTGGGCGTGGTGAGAGCTCTTGTTTCTCCTGCTTTTCTCTCTGGACTTGCTGAGGGCGGCGAGTTTGGTGGGAATCTGCTGCTGGACTCCACCCTGTTTGTGCAGCTGGTTGGTGGTGCTGATGAGGTGGATGGGAACCTCCGTTTTCGCAGGGAGATTGTTGCAGGAGATCTCCCGGCGCTGAGGAACTTCGGGGGGCTCGGTGTAATCTGCGGGGGCTGCGGAGAGTGACGCCCACAGGAGAGACTTCTGAGGAAGGGTCTGATGGCTCGACCCACTGAGCAACAGCTCTCCGTTGAGTCTTGAGGACAAAAAGAGCTACAAAACAACAAAGATGAACATGCAAATGTTTAAAGCAAAAACTTTCAAAGAATAGATGTTTATAAAAACATGAATTGTCACCTGCTAGTTGCATTTAAATCAAATATTACAAGAGGGTGCAAACATCTTTAAACTCATCTTCTGAAAAACACTTCTGCTCTATGTCTGTGCACAACATGGAGGAAACACAGAGTTAATGTCTCATGTAATCCAGAGAGTTTAAGAGTCAGGAAGAGCTACAGGAAAAGCTTAATTTCAAACACATGTGGCTTTCTGTGCTGAGTGAAGATGATCTCTGATCTACCCGCGGGCACACTTTCTCAACACAGCCAAGAACTGTAACAAAACTCAAGACAGGCCACATGAAAAGACTTAGTTAAGCGTAAGGTGAAGATTAATAACACATGTCAGTGACTGATAGTTAGTCACCTGGTGACCAGCGAACTCTTTCATACCCGGTAACATACTGTACATACTAAAGGGTTAATCCACCCACTGCAAGCTGAGGTTAGCATGATTCACTCAAGAGGGGAGTAATTCACTGGATGTGTTTAAAACTAAAGCGTGCAAATGTGCTTAAGCAGCCCGAATCATTAACCGTGAGACCACCAACACCCTCAAAATCAATCCTGTTACTGTCCAACTCATCTGCTTATAGGTGAAACTAGTGCCGCCGAGTCTTTCTTCTCGTTCTCACCATCCAATTTCCAAAGAATTTCCACCCTCCAAAGAATAGCATACCGCATTCCTGTTATCTTTAAACATTAACAAACACTAATAAATACTTTTCAAGTATACATTTTCATTGCTAGTTCATGTTAGCTAATGCATTAATGTTAACATTAGGACCTTACTGTAAAGTGAAATAATCATTTAAATAAACTAGTTAACCTAAATCAATCGACTAACCAGTTTTTAATTACGACTCAAGCATCATCATCCGTTTCTAATTCTTTGTCTTACTGGAAAGTGTCAGTGATCTAGAAGCTATGAAGAGGTCAGAACAGCAAACGTTTCCCCAACGTTTGTATGAAGCAGCTCAAAGTGAAACACAAGCACTTTCTCAAACAGATGCTTCATTGTCTTCACGGCTGAGGTGTCTTCAGTAAATATAAGGTTTCCTGAGAGTTTTCAGCACAAAGGTTTGACTGACATCACATAAACAATTAGGACTGGCTGCATTCCAGCGCTGGAATAAATGAAAGGATGCTGGAGGTTAATTATATGTTGTGGTTTTCCCATCCAAAAACTTCCCTGGATACTTCAGCAAATATTCAGTTGGAGTTCTTTTGCCGTGCACGGGCTGGTCTCCTCGGAAAACATCGCTCCTAAATCACGGTGTTAAATACCTGTTTCTGAAGGGTCGTTTTGTTTTCTTAACCTCAGATGGTGGAGCACTAAAACTTAGACAGCTTCACCATGGAGACCAGCTTGTGTATTTACAACACTTGCAGGAGTGACCATAAATCTACCAACAGCCAAATACACCTAGTGAGTTCATGAGCAGGAGAAACATTACACAACATTACAGAAGAAAAATAAAGACTTGATGTTATCAGAGCTCAGTGCTGATCTAACAAACTCAAACACAAGAAAGGAAATGAGTCACTAGTTAGTAAAGTAACAACCACCCAGATCAAAAAAACACAATAAATCCCACCTGACCAATAATAAAACAATCAGCTGACGATAAACTTCAAACAAAAGACGCACAGCTCAATTAGCAAACCATATAAACCTCATAAAATACACACTGGCTAATGTGTAGCACCACTAGCAATGAGAGATGCTAACATGACTGAATTTATAACATGACAAACATCCAGTAACAAACATAAGTTTTGCATGACAAACAATCTTACAGACAATAGCTTCCAGACAAACAAATCTTTATAAACAAAATGCACAAGTTGGTTTATATATTTTTCTGTCTCATAAAGGACAAATCAGCCTCAACAAATGATAACATACAACTCGATTAGAAACAACTAAATGATGCACAAGAGATTTTACAAGGTCTTTACCCCGGCGACACGGGAAGCGGTTACTATGCACAAAATCTGACGAGTTTCAGCCTGAATGGACATGCCTGTATGACCTCATGCACACACGATGACAAGTGCAGTAACTTACTGTAAGGAGGCCATTTATGTCATTGTGTAAGTTTATGAGTGTTATGAAGACTCATGATGCTTGAGCTCACCTCTGCTTACACTTATAATAAACACCAACAACTATTCATGATGTTTTTTAAATAAATGATCCAAACACGAGAACAAAAGACGTTTAAGTCTGAGAACAGTTTCAGATCAGTTAGGAGTCTTTGTTAAAGTCTCTGTTTGCTCAGACTGTTCAAACAGCTCTCAGCTGTCCCAGCATCTTGTTCTCATGGATGTGGCTGATCAGAGAACAGGTGGGGCAGGAGGCAGGTACTCACACACTGAAGCATGAAGTCGGGTGGCTTCTGTGCAGCCTCACAGTGGCACATTGTTAGTTTAATAGTGTAGATAAAACAGGGCAGAAAGCAGAGCGTGGGAAACACACGAGAGCTCTCGCCCGGCCGGCCGGCACACCTACACTCCAAATAACTGATAACACTGAAAGATGACATCATGATATTCTTATAATGTCAGTTCTCACCGTCTCTAAGCTTCTGATTAATATCAAACTGCTTTCAAGGGCTTGCAGAACCAGTCTGAATTTTTACCATGAATAAACATCTTTGACAAGAACTTTAAATGAAACTAGATTCTTATATTTTGTTATAAAAATGCTTGTGCAGAAGCACATTAGCAACTGCATAGCAACAACCTAGCCCCCTCAATGCTAAGGCGTTGCTATGGGGTTGCTAAGGTGCTTTGGGTAGCTATTAGCTTGTTGCTATTGTGTTGTTGGTTGCTTACAGGTCCAAGCCAAAAGATCCTTTCAAGTCTCTATGATGTTCTAAATAAGGCTCCAGTTGTAGCTCTATATTTGGCCCTAGATATAGGTCTATATAGGTCTTTGGCTCTAGATTAGATATGGCTCTAGATATTATGGCTCTAGATATTATGACTCTAGATATTATGGCTCTAGATATTATGGCTCTAGATATTATGGCTCTAGATATTATGGCTCTAGATATTATGGCTCTAGATATTATGACTCTAGATATGGGGAAGACATACTGTAATATGCAGAAAGGAATTTGGTTTGGGTGAGTTTTTCTAACAAGATCACATGGACTCAGACAGGAAGTTGGTTGAGGTTATGACATCACGAGGATGACCCGCTGCATTTGTTGCGCTGTTGTGATTCTTCAGTTTCCTCTGCTGCTCCAGTCACTCTCTCTCTTTCTTCACCGCTCGCGTGGACTCCCTCAGCCTCTCCAGGTCCTGCTGGTACGTCAGCTTCTGTCTCTCCAGCTCCCGTCTCTCCAGCTCCCGTCTCTCCTCTGCCAGCCGGGTCTCCAGACGCCAGCACTCCTCCTCTCGCTCCCTCAGCCGCTGTCTCTCTCGCTCTCTCTCCACCTGGTCAGCTCCTGCAGGTTCCTCTGTTTCTCCTGTTCCAGCAGCACGTCCGTTCCTCGGTTCCTCTCTCGTTCTGCAGTGAGGAGAGAGAGTCGCTGGATGTCCTGCTGAGAGACGACGGCCTGTGAAGAATGAAGCTCATGTTTGAATAGCTGTGAGGAGGTTGTTGGTAACTAAGGCTTCAGTGAGTGTCATGTATTCTCAGCTGTCTGTTCTTGTGTTTGCTGGAGGTCTGTGCACGGTAATGTAAATCTCTTCAGTAAGAACACGTCTGATAGGAATGTTAATGCAACGCAACGTAAACAAACCAGAAAGAAAAACAAACAGAAGGATGAAGAAAAGACAGAAAGGACGAATTACCAGAACAACAAACAAACCAAAGACAGAAAGATAACGGAACGAAAGAAGCAAATAAAAAAGAACAAACTAAATACTAAAGCGAAAAACACACATATGACAGGAAGGCAGCAAATATATGAGAACATTATTAAACTTCACATCATCCACTAACATCTTCCACACAGTGATGCTGCTTGAGACGCGTGAGGGATGAAATCTCATCTGCTCATGATGAAGATGTTTCACGTGTAAACGGTACCGGCTGTGACACAGCAGCACTCGCTGGAGAAACTGGACAGACAGGAACAGAAAGAGAATTAATGCTAAACTGATACAAATATTCCCACACGTTTCTCACCATCCGTACAATGCAACATTCCTGCCGTGAATTCTCGCCGCATTAACCGCCCGCAGGTGCGGCAAACAAAGCAAACGTTACAATTCCAAAAATGCATCGGGTG
>JAZGTK010013231.1:0-14440 GCA_036877625.1 Ambastaia sidthimunki | reverse complement strand
AAGATGCCATGAAGGTGGCTGTAATCAGCTATGTATTCAATCAAAGGTCTTTATTTAGTGCCTATGATCTCTAGTGTGCCTAGGGTTCCTGTAACTTGGTAGAGCATTGCTTTAGCTGTGCAAAGGCTGTCGGTTCAAATACCAGAGAACACGTACTGATAAACTGTATACCTTGAATGCACTGTAAGTCACTCCGAAGTGTCTAAAAGCATCTGCCAAATGCATTCATGTATAAAAATGCATAATTTTAATTTAATGATTACTCTCAATGTTTATCATAAATTAATGTTTATTTTGAATATAGAGTATCAGAGATCTGCACTACAAAATGAACATGTTTGTCCGAGCAAAGATGAGATGGGTGAGTTTGCTTGACTGTACAATGTAAATCTATCTTGGGGGTATTGTAGAAAAGAAAGACTTAAGTCCTGCAAACCATACTATGACAAATAATGGCCCACACGTGATGAAACACAATTCAAGGAATTAATTTAATCTGCTGTTCAAATGGCTATAGTTTTATAAACCACTGAGTAACACAATAATGCACAATGAGAAAGAGGTTAATACATCTCTTACTTGTAATGCTGTCGCCTAAGACTGGCTGTTTGATTTGGGAAAGGGATAAAATACATGAAACTGAGTTTGAATTGATTCCCAAGTGCTGAGGGACAGAATGAGAATAAGAGATTGATTGCTCATGTGCAGCAGAAGATTAAAATTCATCCCTGATTTAGCCATGTTCCAATTTTAAAGTCCCAATAATGATTCCTTAAGCTCACACATGAATTGCCATTTGGTTCCAACTTGGCCAAATACTGTAGATATTATACAACATAGCACAAGTGTACTGCACATTTTGTTCTTACTTAATTAAAGTTTAAGGCTTACACATTTATAAGTGTCATAACATCTTGCATACCGTATACACGTAGACTGTTATTATATAAACCTGAATAACAACACCTGTGTATTTTTTTATTTATTTTTATTGCTGTTGGAACAGTAGCCCATCATTTTAGGGAAAGCTGCTATTGGTGTATTGCCTCAGGGCTTCCAACTGCTGAAAAGTTGGGCATCCATCTTCCAAATCCCCACTGAGGGTTTGGATTTATATCTCAGCAGCAAAGGTTCTTGTCCCTCATGTTCTCCCCTGGGCCCATCATAAGTTCTCCACCAATGCTGTTTTTCCATAGATTATTAGATTTTCTTCCAAAAGGAACCCAACAAAACACCATTATAATGAAATCATTTTGATCTTTATCAGGTAATTGAAAGTACACTAACTCCCAAAAATTCTTAAAACATTTTTACTTTTGGAGAAATCTTAACAAATTTTAGAGAGAACTACATGCTTTAAACAAGACACAACTATTCACTAATGGAGTAAAAAAATTCAATTTCCTTTTGCTCCACACTATGCTGTTTTTTTCTTAGTTTCTTTTCTACTAGTCATATCTGTATTGTATTTGTTTGAATCTAAAAACCTCAGTTGAGTTTATTTAATTTATTTCCTATTTATCTCACTTTTACACACATTTGTGGTGCCTCCATTTCATGCATATAGAGTTTTTGAGTTTGTATTGATTATTTGCCGTAGAGTAGCAGCTGTGAGCAAACAGGCTTGCAGCATATGGAAGTTCTTGCAGTAAACACTCCACACTAAAGATACCTTCCATGCCTAAATACTGCCTCCCAAGAGCAGAAGAAAAACACACAGAAAGTAGAAAAAGATTAAGTGTGGATTTACTATACAAGCTATGGCTCATTTACTTGCATTGCTTCCAACCATGCAAAAGACAAATCATGTCACGCTTGAAAACCCTGAACCTCCACAACATACACAACATCATTGTTGTGTTTGTGTCTGTCTCAAGCTCACACTGCCTTAAGTAGACTCTCTATAGCATCTCTCTCTATAGACTCCCTATAGTTGTAATTGACCACATGCAAGATAGCGAACACGCAGGATATGAGGCTTTTCTGATGATATCCAATCAGTCCAAAGCTCAAAGGTTACACCCTGTGTTAAGTGTGAATGCTTCCTAGTGAGATCTTAATGAATAGATAAAGATCAGCCTATTAAAGGATATTAATGGATATAAATGTAGTTATTAGTAGTAAAAAAAGCACTTATATGATTTAAAAAAAAACAATTTGACAATAGGGTACTGTGTATCATTAGTAACAATTTGTTTTATAAAACCTTAAGGAACCACAAAAAGGTTTAATAAACAAACTGCCTTTTAAAATGTTGAGAGGACTCGATTTCTCAAGGCTAGCGCAACTCATGAAGTTAAAGCACACTAAACACTCATTGTGTCCACAATCGAGAAGCTTTCTGAAAAACAAGCTAGTTACTTCACTTAACATAATGCTTCGAGCCTGGAAATAGATGGGCCTATGTGTCTTCCTAGAAAAACAAATGATCCCTGTGTCAAGTTCCTGCTCGCATTATAAGTGATTACACTGTGGGGTGATAAATCTTTATAAACGCATAGCTTCCAGAAAGCAAATTAAAACAGACAGATGAACAAACTGACAATAGATTAAACAAATAGAAAAAAACTATCAAGAGCAAGACTAGAGGTTTTTTGCTCAAGTGGATAAATGCCCTTCAAGAATCTCCAATCACTGAGCTCTTGTATAACAGGAAATTTTATTATCCTGTGGGTTGTATAGCCAGATGTCCCTCCATTTGTGCTGTGCTGACGGGCCAAAGTCACAACACATCTATTTCATACAGCTTTAACTTTATGTCAGTTAATGAACTGCATAAATAAAACATTACAATCGCAGTTATATAATTATAAAATCAATCGCAGTTTGGATATTGACACCAACAATGATTGTGGGTATAATTAGCATTTGCAATGCTATTGAAAATTAATTAACACATGCATCTTATTTGCAATAGCACTGCATATTGCTATTTTTACCCTGTAATATACATATTATCTTATAATAAGATAAAATAAAAGAGAATATATACATAAAAATAATAGATGCATCAATACAAATGACACCAGACCTCACAAATTCACTGATGCATAACTAAATAGATACAGAGAGAAAAGGTAAGAAAGCAGTTTTCAATGTATTAGTCTAATTAAATAAGGTTATATAGAATCTAATTAGCTGTTTGAAAGTATTTTTAAAGCCATTTCTTTACAGCAAATATCTCTTTGCATGTACTGTATCTTTTCTGTTTATCTATATCGCTGATTGCTATATCGAGATAACTGTATACGCACATATAGGTGGCACATACACTGCAATGGTAGAGGCAGAAACAACAGCTGCTAGACCTCTGGTGTTAATTAACTGATGATCAGCCCTGGTCTCTGTTCAGCTAGACTCTCTCTCCCCAGCTCTGCAGGATCAGGAAGCTCAGGTGAAACACTGCTGTGTCTGAAAGGACAGTCTTTCCAATGCATTTATCATATCCGCAACCTCCCGGTGCTTTCAGACCCAGTGTATGTGAACCTTTGTATATTGGAGTGTGTGTGTTTGTGACAGCCTGTCTTATCTAAAGCCGCTAGACTCCTCTGACACTCATTTAGCAGGGCTCACGGTGTGAGCACACACCCGCTAGCCGAGGGGAGATGCATAACGGCTCAACTGCTGGATTGATCGGTCTGATTATCCATCCATCCATTTAGGAAACAAGATAGTAATGTATTGTGTTTTACTGTGACCAAGTCCAAAATTGCTGTTAGGCTTTTTCTGTGCTTGCGAGAAGGGCAGCCAAATGTCGACCAACCACAAATGTACAGAACTTACAAAGTCAAACTGCTTTAATGATGAAAGCGCCTTCAACCTTCAACCATTACATTACCATTATATTATAAATGTCAAACAGCCACCTTAAGGATTGGTGAACGTAATGGACTTGGCTTCAGATCACAAGTAGGGCATAAACAAAACGTTAAAATGCATTAAGCAACATGCATTGCTGTTCTAAACGCATTTACTTCTGAAAACAGACATATTTAATAATAAGATATTCAATGAGACTTGGGTCTTTTGTGATTAAAAATTAACTTGAAATCTGTTTATACAGGGATTAATACTAATAAGTCCATTAGCAGTTTAGGGAACCCACAGACTAGTTGATATATTTTTAAAAAAAATTTTGCACAACCTTATTTTTTGTACGTTTTATCTAGGTGAAATATACATAAATCTTTTTACACATCTGTCTCCAATCAGATCTCTGTGCCATCTATTTTCATCATCATGTATTTCATAATCAAACGCCAACATAGAAAAATCTGTCCATGTGGCTCTGTGATCTCTTTCAAGAGGGCAGATCCCAAGCTGCCCACACTCCCCTCCTCTCAGACTGTATTCATTCATCCTGGTTTCAAAATCTCTGAAACTTTCACCTTGCAAGTTTTATTACAGACATTACAGACACTGACATATACTCTAAGGTACAGGTAGATCCACAGTGAGATGTTTTTTAGTGGAAATCTTCAGAGAAGCTTGGGATGATCCATAGCCAACAGTACAGCTACACATAACCATGTTATACATTCATTTCTGTAATTTACAGAAAAGTTACAATAGGTTGACACATTATATGTCACTCACATAAACTCTGACTGAAACACTAACATGCCTCAGTCCTGCTCCAGGCAGTTTGTGACCACAACAGCAGCATGACATTGCCTGGAATACTCCAGTTCTAGCAGGTCACATGAACTGTAACTGGCTTCAGTTTGCTGGAGTTTTGTTATGTCCTTACATACCAAATATAAGACAGATAAGAAATATCTTAGCACACAGTACAGTTTTAATGTAATAATGAATTTAGACCATATTCCGTTCAGACCAGAATTATGTTCTAGGGTCTAGAGACCCTAGAGCAGCCATAAATGATAAATAATAAAACAACATAAAAAGCAGAGAAAGCTAATGTTTTTAATGACTGTTTGTTTGTTAGATCACTGTTACAATGTAAGATTATTAATGACATTACAGAAAGCAAAGAAAAAAAAATCATTGTTAGCAATGATTACAGGGCTAAGCATGTATACAGTACTGTACACTTACTGTAGTTACAATACAACTCCACGAGTCTATGTCCCTTGCTCAAGGGTACAACTGTGATGGTTCTTGGATCGCCCTCTGTGAGGTTCAAACCTGCAATCTTTCAGTGACCACATCGTTTTATTTAATCACAGCTTCACATCACCCACAACTATAGGGCATGTTTCCAAGGAGACTATTTGAATGTCCTTCTATAAGCATTGTTAAGATCTAATAATCTGTTGTTATTTAGGTGGCACCAAATAACACACAACAAAATACACCAAAGAAAAGAGACTGGGAAAGATGCTAGGTTTAAAGTAATGGGTGGAAAATGCTGATAATGTTTAAAGAAGCATTTCATTTGCGCTAATATAGTCTACCCTGCATTTTCTTTTCTACCAAGCAAGCACAAAAGGGCTAATAATGACAGTAATTGCAAAAGCAGGACTGAGGCTTGCAGCAGCAGAGGGTACTCACGGGTAATAGTGTGCCCTTTCTCCCACGGCCAAAGTGGACACTTCAGTAATCCTGAGACTCAATAATCCTCACAAGTCCCTGGCGGACCGGGGGGGGTCGGACACGAAGAAACGGAGGACGTTTTTCAGATTGCCAGGAGCCGTCCGGGGCTCTGAGAGGCAGCTGCCGACATCCAGACCACGTGGGCCGTCACGTCCTCACCAGGCGGCTGCGGAGACAAGAGCGATCATCTGTAAGGGACAGAATGGCTCATTCTCATTCGGGGACAAAGACGTGCATTGAGGGCTAGAGGGCGAGAGGAGGGCAGATTTTAAGCAGGCATCATTCATTACTGGATCTCATTTGTGGTGGGAAATATGAATAAGTGTCATTGGGAACGATAGGTTGCACATTGACTGTGCGTTAGCTTGGACCGAATTTTGATTTGTTTTTTAAATCTGATTTTACAAGATCAGATTTTACTGGTTGCCATAGTAATGAGGCGTCAATACTGTAACTTTTTCTACAACAACTACTAGTTAGCAAAGTTGAATCAAGAAGAAATTTCACCTCTACTAATGTTCATGAATTAATGAGAAACATCAGACAGATTAAGTGTTGGAGGCATTACTGCATTTTACAAAATCAGGGACAAAGCATGTTTGAAACCTTGCTAATTCACCTTCATACTGTTGGCGCACAGTACAAAAGTTGTTACAGGTCAGACAATTGCTTTGTTTGTGCTGGCAAAACTGTTCTTTTCCCAACTTAAATAGTTTTGACAAAACCTGTAAAATATAAATAGAGTTTATACAATTATAAATAGAGTCTCCTCCAAAACAAACCTCAAGGGAACCAAGTTTTGATTTTTCCACCTGCTATTGCTTGTACTCTTTGTTGTTGGAGTTGCTTCTATATTTGAACATCTAATTTGATGCTGTACATTTGTATTTATTATTGATGAAGCTGAAAGTGTCTTCTGTCAGTAAGCTATGCTTTATCTAGCCTTAAGCTGTCTATTGATTCAATGTAATAAGCAGAAATCACACTGGTGCTTGTTTAAAAGAGATTGACTGAAATTCATTTCATTTAACAGCTTATTGACAGAGGCACAAAATGTATTACCACGACGTATTCTAATAATGGAGCTAACCTCCAAAATTTTACGATGTGCCTCCACCTGCCTCCAACCAGCAATAACAAGTTTTAATTCCTCTCACAAAATTCACACACAGATACACAAAAAAAAGCAAATCTACACAATGACATCTGTTTATAAACATCAATATACAGAGATTCAGTCCTGGCTGTTTTTTGCATTAACATATGAATAATGGTGTATAATTATTAAATGAATATCTTGAGCTGACTTGTTAACTTTAACAGCGTTTATATAAATGTACTGACGCTTATTTACACGATCATGTCCCGGAGGACTGTTAAATGGGTCTTCTGAGAGTCACTTCATGTGAACTCTTGTGCTGACAGATAGAAATGTACCGTCAGATGTGACCCATGAGGTATGAGGGGATTAGTATTGATCAAGTGTGCCAGCCCACATACACAGGGGATGAATCCACAGTCCATTGCTCTCAATCTGTTGCAGTGTTGTCACGGAGCTTCACTCCACCATACATTCAACACTCCTTAGCGCATCCACAGCACTATAAATCTAGTGGGAAAGCAGCTTTAAAGTGTGTTTGTCCCCATGAAGCCGCACTGCTGCTGGACCACTGCACACATCTGCATCTCTGAAATGCACAAGTCTTATACAGTCGGTTTTGTTTCCATGGAAACTATAGCTACCTTTATGGAGGGGTATGTAGGGGATCCCTGAAGTCTGAGGAGAGGGTGAGAAAGATAGAGTGGAAAGAAATACAATAAAATATTTTCTTCCTTTGTTGCATCTCTCAGGTGGCGCTTACACTCTGATAAAGAATCTGAATATGTTTGTGTATTTTTCCAAACAGAATTCTGAATAAATATTCAGAATTTTGAAGTTAAACACTGCATCCAGTCTGGCACCAAGTTCAGTAACATTAATAAACTGTAAGGATCAATTCACTCTGATGGCCCACATCAAACATTTTTTGTCAACAGACACATTAAGAAAACTGATTATATAGCAGGTGGAAAACATGCAGGAATCCAACACAATGACAATAGGCTGTGTGCTAAATGTTTGATGTGTGCTGTAAAATGATGCTGTGGATAATGACTGGGTCTTGCTTTGCAAGAAGACATCTGTCACTTACAGGAAAATTGGTGGGTTTTGTAATGAAAGAGAAATCATCACCTATCTTAGTCTCATGTCATGATTCATTCAGGCAAACCCACATAAAGTAAATTGTTCTTTATTCTTCAGTCAGTAGCCAACATCAATAATTCACTTCAAGCCAAGATTTGGAGGTGGCTACAGGAAAATGGTGAAAATGTTAAACCTTTTTATATTTCAACTTACGTAACTAAACTCATTACATTTTATAATGCGGTAAAGGCACAAATAACAGTTTTTTTTTCATATCAGTTGTGAGATCTGTTAGATTATCTTATAAGCTATTATGCAATATAAAACTAACCTAGTAAAAAAAGTCCCCATACTTCAGTCCTACTTCACTCCAGAGGTCCAACTGCATCCATTCAATGAATTGTATCATCTAATTTTAATTATAATATACACAATGTCTTGGTAGTAATAGGGTTGCATCCAAAACAAAGCAAGATAATATTTTTTTTTTTGCAATTTTTCAAAACTGTAATGTCTTAAAATTGTGATACCAAGAAATAACATCATTTTATGTTGATGTTAATAATGATAAATAATCGTATTACATTTTCTCAGTTTATAATATCTGATCAACAATCAACATCTTTTAAGCGCCTCTCTCTCTGTACTGACCATTTGCTAAAAGAGAAAAAAATGAAGTGCCTGCAGCTAATGGAAATGTGATTTAAAGCATTTAAGTATCTGTGTGCATCACTGTCAGTTCTGAATAAGCAATTAGTTTATAAAGCAGAGTGGGTATGTGTGGGCTTCTTATGTCAGTTGCAGCAGTATGAACTAATAAACCAATAATACTACATCACTGGTGTAGCAGAAACTATATATCACGGTGTGTTATTTACTTGGTTTTCAAACATTCTTTTCTACTTCATCTGTTACCTGTAAAGTAGTAGTTTCTTCACCCTTTATTGTTGCCTTACATTTTACACACTTTTAAGGCCAGTTGCCATGACAATGAGTTAACTTCTGCTCCTTACCCCCAAACATCTGCCCATCCACCTGAGAACAATGTTTTATATGGAGCTCTATGACAAGTGAGATATTCTTCCAGTGGGCGGCTGACTACATCACCCTGTTAACCTGCTTCTGTTCAAGTTTAATCTAAGCTGGTAGTCATTAAACTGTTTTCTCATCTTCACAAAGCTATGAAACAATAAAATACAATAGACAATAATGGCTTCCACCCAGAGGACTCTCATCCACTCCTACTGCTCACAGAAGTATATTTTGTTTTGAGATGGTGTTCGATTGCTCAGAGGCAAAGGAGCTTTCACCTTATGCACTATATGAAATTGGAACATTTGAAACACATGATTGAAATCATAGTTGAAGAGCAGAGCACACCACCTGAGGAGATTTTCAATGCTCAACGCAGATACAGTGGAAGTCTAGAGGACACAGGTGTTCAAATAATACAAGAATCCTCAGATAGCCTCAGCGCTAGATTTGAGAGCTCTGACTAGTGATATAATGCTGATATGTTTTGTATGCCACACTAGCTTTTGGTTTTTTCCTACAAATGTTGTAACCTACAACGAGGAGGCTGGTTTAGGGTTACCTTGGACATGGTTGAATCACTGAGTCCAAAGCTGAAACTTTCCTTTTGGTTTCTTTGAAGGAAAACCCCTTTGAAATGTCCTGAATAGAAGAAGAGAGGGGTCCACTAAACCCGCCGGCTGTAAGCTTGCTGATAACAGCCCTATCTGGGTATTAACAGTTCTGGCACACCTGCAATTCAACTCCGCTCGCTCGCCTGGTATGAGGATTTCCACAGGGATGGTTCATGTTAAGCCAGTGGAATGGAACGGGTAGGGTCTGTGTAACAGTTTGGGTGGTGTGGGTAAACAGATATGCTGATTTATGGAGGATACTAGCCAAGTAATAAAAGTGGACAAAAAAGCAAGTTTTCACCACAACCTTCTCAAGGACATTTGCAAGTTGATTTAAGCCCATACTGACAAAGTTAGAAAACATATAAATAACTGTAAAGCCCCAATGATCAATGTCAAGCAAATGTTTAGTAACAGCAAATAATAATTTAAACTATGCATTTAGACTTTAATGCTTCATGGCAACGGAGGGGCAAAAGTGCCCATTTGATCAATCTCATTACTGTGTTGGAGAAACAACTGAGATCTCATGTCAATTCTAACCCACTAATCTTCTTCATCCTCTAGATAATAGGTTTGATTCCCATGGAATATACACACAAGAGTAATAAAATGTGTTTGGAATTCACTGTTAGCTTGTATAACAGGATTTTATATTTTTGGAAGGACAATCGTCAGGCTTCGGTGAATAGAAGCTTTTAAACAGCTATTTAAAGCAGTAGCCTTCGCAGTCAACTCCAGCACATTCTCAATGAGAACCGCACATTAAACAGAGATACTGTCACAGTCAGCAGACATACAGAAGTCCAGATCTTTTCAGAGCATGTCTTTTACATTGACGATAGCTGTCAATCAGCTCTCCCAGTCACTTTAATGGGAGGAAGGATTCAATTAATCCCAGCAATAATGGGAGAATGGGTTAATTCCAGTCTTGGTAGCTCATGGCAGATTTGTTTACCTTGCCTCTCTCCTTGTGTCCTGCCTCAGGCAACTACACTGGCAGTATGTGAACAGCAGAGGCCATCACCCATGCCTCAACTTAAAAATACCCAAAGCCCAGAAGCATCCACAGGGAATTGTTCAGATTGAATTTTCATGAGAGGCCACTGACAAGAGGCTGATGGGAAATGGAGGAGTAAAAATGTCTTGCTAGCCAAGTTGTCCAGTTTTAGGTAGGGTACATGGTCATATATTTATCATCACATATGTTCAAGATTAAATGTTAATGCATGGAATAAGATCATGTTCTGGTGTGACGCACTTAATACATTATGTACAGTCCAAAAATAACTATTCTGTACGTACAAACAAACTCAGCACGGAAAAATAGATAAGGGCGGTTATTCCACCCACCCATTTACACCTACATTCACCTCTCTCCATCTCGCTTGAACATGCTCTATGAAATGCAATGAAAATTGTCTTTCCTGTGCTAGGCTGACACTCTAAAACTCACACAGCCAAACAGAAACCGCAATCGCTGACGTGTTTTGCCTATTACAATTCAGAAGGTTTTAGATTAATGTCAAAGTCTTACAGACTAACTAGATATTAAGAGAACTGAAGAAGAAACAATTCCATATTGCTACCACCCGTGAACTAAGCTCATGCTCCAATAAGTTATCCAATTAAAAACTGACCTATACAGGTCAAGTGGCTAGTCCAATATGATCTTTAGTCATGCATAATATTTACATGTCATATCCATGCGGTTATAATGTGACTTCCTGCAAATAAGGACCACTGCTGGTGCGGTCAACCAAACAATGAGAACCCCACTTACCAGAATAACGTGACTGGATGTTTAAAGAGGTCCTGTCCATTCTGCAGGGAGTGAAAATCACTTTGCCTACTACTGTCTGCATGTCAGTGTAATTACAAGCACATGGGGACCAAGGGGAAGACCATGATATCCAGTTGATTATGGCCCTAATAATACTCTGGAAATGAGAAGCATTTTACTGGGTCTCTTGTGTTCAAACCAGAGCAGTACCATATGCGTTCAGTGTCTGAAACAAGGAAATCTTGACCAGGATTTAGAAACACAAAGACAATTTCTTTCCAATCAAGACAGCAAATACACTCGCTGACTCTACATGCTGATGGCAAATGCGTCCAGAGAAACATTCTCTTCTTGGCTGAAGAAATTGTACGTGCACATAAATCAGGGTAGAAATCACTCGTTCTGATTATTCAGGACTACGTTTGGATTTAGATATTTATCCAAAAGCTCAAATTTTGAGCCAATTTGATCTGACTCCAAAGAACACACCTGTTAAAATTCAGCGTCCCTCCAGCCACATTCTTTTCTCGCTCTCAGAAATTTCAATGCATTTTTCAAGCCGCCTATCCTGCCATCTTCCAAACAGAAGCATCTGGGGCCCAATCACGATTCTGCCACAGTGTCACTCTCTTCTGCCAAGCCTTTCTCTGAAATTACCGCTGAGGGTTCTGTCAGTCCACAGCCACTGGTTGAGTGGCAGAAGCTCTTTACAACTCAAGAACAGCCCACAAGATCAGACAGCACTAAAGAAAAATCGTGTGTGCGTTAGCAATAACGAAAGACAGCAAGAGACAGAAGGAGCTTCATCTCGTGTTTAACACTAAATGAGATTGCCTGCATCTACTTCCTGAAAGACTCTGGGAAATAAGACTGGTCTCATCACTTTGTTCTTCTCGTCTCACTGCCGTGATGTTTCTGCAGTGTGGAGAAGAGCTTTCTGACAGCTAAGAAGGTTTTAGCTTTGCGCTACCGGGTACTTCCACTAATTGTGTATGTTTGAAACAAGAACCGCTACATTGTGTTAGATGTTGCTCTGTGCATTACACTGTCCCACCTTGACAGCGTATTACTCTGATCTTGTCGAGAAACACCCGATCATCTCATGTTCTCATGTTCTGAAGTCTAAAACTACAGCAGATTGTTCTCGTGACAGTCCCTCAGATTAAATGTTCCAGCTGTGTTAACTAGGTTGTGTTCCTTCTTCTATAGGCGATTTGACGCTTCTTCCTACTGTATCTTTCTTTGTTCTATTTTTAGCTGGGTCTGTGTGCATACATGCATGTGTATTCTTCCAGATTTTCTTGTAGGTACATCTTAGGTACCTGCTATGGAAACTGGTTTCAAATAAATGTCCATGGTTATTATTATTTTAATTTGGTAACAACCCTGTGTTTTTATGCCAAGTTGTAATTGATGTTTTAAAGGTTTAACAAAAGCACAATCTAAGTACCCCCTGAAACCTACTTAAGTACCCCCTGAGGTATGTGTACCCAACTGGGAATCACTGATTTGGAACAAATCAAGTAAGATCAGTAAAGCAGGCTACAGACTATTTTAGGTAGAAATGAAGTCATAGGAAATAAAAAAGTTACTACTGTCAACTGCTCTATCAAACACGTTTTTATTTCCTCTAACCGCAGAACCACACACACAGCATTGTGGGATATCATAGACAGTTAGGCTACATCTATGCTGCAGACACCTTAGCTGACATGTTGTTATGCTAACATTGAATTTGCCCTGATGATGTCCTACCTCTGTATACTGCCTATAACAGCTATTTTTAAGTTTATGACTCAAATGTTTCACAATGAAATAGCTTAAAAATGTGTGTAATGCGTGTAAAAAGTGGTTGACAAATCTAGAAGATAACACATTGGGTGTTCAAACAAGCAGCTGTTGTGTGCCAGTGTTTACCCTATTTGGAAAGTCAAACTATGAGTGGCTTACTTGTAACTGTCTCCACACATCAGGCCAACATAGGAGAAAGTATTTTAACATTTTAAAGATTATACAGTTCACATTTAGAAGGTATTTTTAGAACATCTTAGCTTAAAGGGATCTGCTTCATCTAAATCTTTCAATCAGACTCTCATTATCAGCTCAGACATGGCTGCCTAAAGCATTACTTTCTTAACATCTCACCCAGAGACCTGCACACAGCCTGACTGCATGCGTTAAACAAACAAATCGACTGCAGAGGATCTAACAGATTCCAAACTCTGAGCAGATAAATATTTGTGATCATTTATGTCAATAATCAACAAAGTTTGACAAATCACTGAATGTAAAGATTTGGAAATGTAAAGAATTTGCCTAAAAAACTACTGACATGTAAAGTACCTGCCTAAAAATCTCTAAAAGACAAATTACATTTATACATTTTCGTTTTTAACAGAAATATAGAATTATAGCAAGGCTGTATGGCTGTAGTTCATTTCACCTTCATGCCTCAAGACAGAAAACACAATTTTAAGTTCAACTGACATTTCACTGCAGAGTCTTGATAGGTTTAACAGTAGCTCAGCTGTGGAGGCAGGGAGACAGCATCTTGCATTTTATATGTATTGACATGGTTTCATAGGTGTGTGTGGGGGGCAGATTTGAGGGCCTGACAGCTTGTCAGTGAATGTGAATTTGTTTACTTTTTCACAAGCCGATGAAACAAGCCTTCACGCTGTACATACCTCAAAGATCCTCTAATCCTGCTAAAGTTATCCTGGCTTTGGTGAATTATCCTGGCTTTTAGGCTACAATTAACACAGTGATTGTAAAGTCTTTGTGAAAATTCATGTTTCAGGATATTGTCCATCACAGATGTTCTGATGTTCAACACCAATAAAAAAAAAGAAAATGCAGATGTTGGCTTACTTTTAAGCTGTAGAAGCCCTGTTGGGGTAATTTACAAGCACACAGCGCAGTATTTCTTAATGCTAGGTCAATAAACAGAAGACCTGGATGCTGATCATGCCTCTGTAAGCAGCTTGTATCTTTAGGAGATTAAAAGTGCTTTTCCTAATAGAGCATTTACTAATCTGCTTGGTAACCAAATATTATCAATACTACTGAACAGGTTATAATCAAAAACCTCTTCGGTCCTATGTTTTATCAAATACAAGATTCCAGATGCTAAACCTAGAGTCAACAGCATTATAGCAATGAGCAATTAATTCTGCAACCATTACAGCAAATTATCACATGGGTGTCTGGAATATTTGATTGTGATTGGTCAATCTCAGCACCTGTCACTCAAACATTTGGTAACCTGAT
>JAZGTK010013230.1:0-12500 GCA_036877625.1 Ambastaia sidthimunki | reverse complement strand
GTTATTCATCAGAAAGTCACACACTGCAGGGTAACTGACAGAGATTGAGAGAAACGTGCATTAGTTATTTCAATGGTCTGTCAGTCAAAACCTCAGCGACTAATGCAGAGGTTCCATTAAGTGTAAAAGTGTACAGCTGTACAGTATGTGTGCGGCTGAAGTACCTGTAGAAGTAGGAACATCCTCTCACGCTGTTGTGACAGAAGTGCTCTGAGCTCTTCTCGCTGCCATAGTCCTCGCCAGGATCTGACCACAGCAGGTCACACATCGGCCCGAACGCCGGCGGCTCTTTAAACCTGTCTAACTGCAAAACAACATTCCTTTCACATTATATAGGAATCATTCCTAATTATGGGACACGTAACACAATGGCACGTCGTACCTTCCGGATGTCGTCGAGGCAGGTGATCTCGGGCGACAGGCCTCCGTGAACACACAGGAACTGCTGGTTGAGCAGAGCGGCCAGTGGAAGACAGTCGAAAGCCTCCATGCAGGCGTCGTACACACGCTCAGAGTACTTAATCTTGCCTGCATTGAGAGAATCGCAATAAAAACATTGCAAACAGCTGCAAGCGAAGGCCAGGTGGCCGCGCCGTTTGTTTGACATATAACAGGACTAAATGGCAGAAATAAATTGTGTGTTCACTCACACAATGTAACAACAAGCACAACTAATACAAGCAGAGCAGCAAATGAGTTTCACATTGCTGCCGGTCTCTATGGATCCCCCAACTCTTCAAACAAGACATATGATACAACCTCATTACATTTACCTGATACTGTTCACACTGTTTACATAGACACACACACAGACAGCAAGAGAAAGTGGTGCTGAAGAGCAGAACTTACACTCTTGTTTGAAGGTGAAGTACTCAGTGAGATGCCGACACTCATGGTTTCCTCTGAGGAGGAAGAGGGTGGTCGGATGGTTGATCTTCAGGGCCCACAGGTACAGCACACACTAGCAGAACACAACACACTAGCACATTACACAACTACACAAAAGCAGACATCATTAGGGTTCACAGTAATACACACTGTGATTATTTCCCATCATCTTGCATGGATACTGCTGATCATTTTGTTCATATTCATATGCGATTCATCTACAGAAACCTCAGCATTTCTCAGCGCACTCAGAGGAGTCTGACAAAAACATTAAGTGATCGACGCAAAAACGATTCAGACTTATCCCACAGATTGTCTTAATCTGCATTACGCACATGTCTGTCCGCTCAGGAAGGAAGTGCTGCATTTAGGCCTGTTATCTTTAAACAGGCCGAGCAGCTGCAACCGTTTTATCAACCTACCAGAAGTCCTAAGCTGGAAACACTGTGCTGACAGAGATACTCAAACCAGCGAGTTCTTCGCACAGCTCTGAAATCAGCGTAGTGTGTCGGGGTGGGACGCAGTCGGGGGCCGTAACCTACAGAAGGGTTTGATGACCGTCGCATCCCACTCAGAGGTCATTAGCAGGTGGTGTGGAGGATGACTGAAGTCCAGCCCTTTGTGCTCTGTGATGTCCAGGGAGGGAAATGCACACACACATTCTCCACGCGCCTCAGGTGTGTTTGATGGTATCGAGCAGCACCGTGTCCACTCTCTTATGCTGACTCTTTTAACTGTGACATTTCTCCTGCCCCTGAACTTTGGAACCAAAGCGCAATGCAAAGGGGTTTTCTGAGGATTCGAATAGCAGGATGACATCAGACATCAAGGCCAACCACATAAAAGCTTCTGGCTGACAAAACAAACAGCAGCACTTTCTAGCAAGAAGCCATTTGTGTGTAACTTCAGTGATGAGAAACAGAGTTCTTGGCCTACAGGACGTTCGCAATAAATCTATTTTTTATGCCACTGGCTTAATGCAATGCCATAACTGTGGCTTCCTTGCAGTGAAAGGTGATGTCATCATCAGTGTATCCTGGTACAACAGCAGCTGTTTAAGAGGTGAATCTAAACGTGCTGATTTCTGACGTTTCCTAAAGAAATATGTTTAAAAGGCATTCAAATGTTAATTTAACTTTAAAAGGTTTCTTGTGGTAATGCACCTGGAATAAAAGTCAACTGGAGTTTTTTAAAGTGTTAATTTTAACACGTGTGTTATTTGAGCTGTAAAGTTGACTTTAGCAGTGGGACTTCCGTTTTAGGCGGATGAACTTTCCTGGGAGTAGATTTGCCTCTATGTAAACTCATCATTCTGCTATCCTTGCACATATGCAAATGTTGCAGAACCGCATTACAAAAGACTGATGTTAAAATACACATGGTTAGTAAGTGCTTTTATTACACGAGACTCACGTTACACTTTCAAAACCTACAATGGCTTGCCCAATAGACTTCCAACGCAAGTATATTACTGTACACGGGATTCTTTACAAATTATTTTCTGTGGCAATTAACAGTGTGCCACATTTTGCACCCAACTTCCAAATTTTACAAATGAACACTTACCTCAATACTGAAATACCCTCGATCCACATAGTCTCCCAAAAATAGATAGCGTGTGTTGTGTGGGGAACCCCCGACTTCAAAGAGCTTCATCAGGTCAAAGAACTGCCCGTGGACGTCTCCACACACTGCAGACAGCAGTCACACAGAGAATTAAAGAACAGATGGAGGTAAAACACTGCAGAAAGATACAAGCAATAAGCAGCACTGCTGCAATAAACTGAAGTATTTCTTGATGTACTTTAAAGAAGATAACACTAAAGGAGAAATGTTGGTGCTATGCCAGCTGAGGGTCTGTCAAACTACGCATGCGTTGATGTGTTTTGGAGGAGTTTTGGAGGCTTTGGGGAGCACATTGAAAGGAGGGTGGACGCTTTCAGAGCTAGCTTACTATTGCTAGCCTCTCTAAAATTGCCCACCCAACCTTTAAATGATGTCGGCAGGTTTTTTTAAGAGCCCAGTTCTTGTGCACAGGGTCCCCACCTCCATCCACACACCTGTTTGTGCATCTGAGTGTTGGGGGTTTCCTGTGGCCTCCACTGGGGAATTAAAGACAGGCAGGTGTGTGACAGAGAGAGAAAGGGAGATAGAGAGAGCTCTAGGATACACATGTATCTCTGACCGGTATAGAGCAACTGTATTATGTGTTTTATTTGCTTTGGAAGAATGAATTTGAATGAAAATGATTGTATCTTCGTGTTGGCTTGAGGATCATGTCAGGCTCGAGTACAATACTGAAGATTAAGCAAGATATCACACATATCTTAAGCACTGAACCTTGAGGCTTCTTTTATGAGTTAATTACTCATATTCAGAAACTGTGCTTGAGTCTCTGACGTAACTGACTGTTACTATGTAACTTTCCCTCAAATACGTATATTATCAATAGAGCAGAAGTGAGATAAGCAAACTGGTTTCTATGAACTTTTTTCACTATATATCAAATGTATTGGTGTTTTATTTTAGACAGGAGGGGAAATAAAGTGTCCACTGTGCTCTGAGAATCACTTTACACAGCAACTGTTGAGTCTGTCAACTCAACAAAGGCCTTGAAGTGTAAACAGCTGTGTTGATTATAATGGGAGAAATACAGTTTTGTTTTGCAGAAGTCTAACCGCATTGAGCTGTTGTTCTTTTAAAAACGTCACTTTTGGCGTTATCCCCCAGCCTCTGGTGGCAGCAGTGGATGTTATGAGATAAGTGGGTCATGAGATTTTCCTCAAGATCTAATTGAATCAATGTAAATAACACAACGCTTTTACACCAGCTAACTCTGCTCATCTGACTTGCTTTTTCTCTGTGGTGTCGACGGCTGACTTCAGAGGAATAGTGTGTAGACGGGCATCGCTGGCAGTGGACATCAGCTTTCTGTGAGTGCAGAGCATTGTGTGTGGTGAGCACATCCTGGATGCAGATGCTACACTCACGGTGACTCCCGACACGTCTGTAGCATCACTGCACAATGAATAATCAGAAGAAGCAGAAAAGCACCTGTGATAGGAGCCTCCACCTCCAGCATGCACTTCTCGTGACGGAGGACGTTTGCGCCGTCGTTTATGATGCGTAGAGCCGCATCCTCCTCCAGACGGCCCTCCTTCACCAGGTGACTTTTCAGGAGCTCCACCTTGGGTTTGCCATCCTCATAGAGCTCTTTCATGGTGAGCCGTGTTGTGGGAGGGTACGGCACTGCTGCGGGAAGCAGAAGAACATTCATCAGTGTAAGTCACAGCGAGAAACCTGCTGGCAGTGAGATACACAAAAAAATACACACACACACACACACACACAAGTTATTACTCAATTATCTGGCCCATTTTAACATTTAAAATAAGGAAAATAAAGTCACATCTGAGGAATTATTCATGTCAGGAGCAGAACAAATTCAGGATGAGTTACACGCAGACGTTTAATGCTTCGCAAGTACAAGCAATAGTAACAGTAATACTGACTAGCCTTTTGTCACCTAACAAAGTTCCCCAAATACAGATAAGTAACTATTATATACCATTTGTGCTTGCATAATAAAAGTTACTACTCAATTTACAACAATAACTGAAAACATTCAACAGTTTGCTAAGATGTTGTCTAAAAATTCAACACTTACTGCCAGAGTAAATGAAACAGCAGTAACTGCTTTTACTGCTACTGGTCAGGATTTGGGACTCTACACAAAGCTGTGTAGGTTATCAGAACACATATGGCTACAGCTGGTTTTGTCCCTTCCCCAACAAATGTGTGAAGGCCTTGTGAAGAAGACCTGAAGCCCCGGCTGTTGCAAAGACGATGACTACTCAAATAAACCCTTAACAACCTGAGGGCTGGGATTCAACATTCGGGCAATGTTTGTATAACGCAGCACACGAGAGATCCCGAGCAGGCGTCTTCCCCGATCTCTAAGCGATTTTCAGCTGTATTAGTTTAAGAAGAGCCGGGAAGTTGCGTCCTTGCAGCTGGGGTGGGGTAGAAGCCCAGCTGTTGGCAGTGGCATGAAATCCTCCCCATCGGGGTCACAGGGCTGATCAGCACTGCTCTCCCCCCAGAGGAATGTGGGGCTGGCCAACAGCCATGACAGTGGGACCACAGGCATGCCACAATAAAGCTTCAGGCTCAGATGACTATGGACCTTCCACTGGCAGAATTAGGATCTAAGGATCTGTTGGGGTTTACAAAATAAATTACTTTTCAATGATTTTTGGAGCCTCTGCAGATATAGATCATCAAAGTCAAGGCAAAGCAATTGAAAAGGTGTTGGTCTGTCTTGTTACATGCCAGTATGAGGAAGAAAGGTTGAATCTTTAGGCCTGACCGAGTAAAGGAAGGACACCTGTTCATTTGCCTGTTTTAAGTAAAGCAGTAATAGAGCTATTATCCGGCTTTAGGGTTGAGCTCGTCTCTCTGTGACGATGGCAGTAGAAATGTGTAACCTCTCAGTGTGGCACATTTGCATGTGAAAATGAAGCCTTCAGGGTGGAAGGGGGATTTTACTATCAAAGTATCAGAAACACACTTAGATTTACTCAACACTGTGTGGATCAGCTGGCAGCAAAACCAACCTAATGATAGAGGAAGGTCAGTTTTAAAGAATAAAAACACCCAGACAACTTAAGGGTTGGTTACCAAAGCTTCCCCTACTGCTATCAAGAGTGGCTTGTTTTTGTGATATTACCAAACACTTTTTTCATTGGACCACACCATGCATAGATTAATAAGGAAGCCAGAAAATGTGCAATTTCCTGTGCGTGTCTGATCTGTGGTTATTACAATAACAGTTTTTGAACTCTTGCTAATATCCTTCATCAGGTTTTTCATCTAATCAAATGGTCTTCGAGATTCTTGCTAGACTGGTGAGCACTATCCTGGGCTGTACAGAGAGAGATGGGGCCCGAGGTCTGTTAATCATGCATGAGGACAGAATAATTACACAAGCAGGGTGACGTTGACCCTGACAGCTCTAGTTTCTATCTGTAAATAAGCCAAAAGGTCAAAACATCAAATTTATCACCAGCTTGTCATAGGTCCAAAAACATTACACCACCAGGCCTATAACCAGGCAACTCATTTCTGGGCGACGTGCATTAGATAGCAATATGATTTCAGGGTGGGCAGGGTGTTGAGTTAAAAGCTCTGCTTAAAATTGTCCCACCCAAAATACAAGTAACACCGAACAAGCCTGAATAAAGAGTTTTGAAGATAACCTGTTGAGAAAGACAAAACATCAGCTCTGCAACTCTGTTTATACGCACAGCAAAACACAACTGACTGTTTGGCAAGCTCAGCAGAGGAAAGCAAAACAGAGTTGTGTGGGAACATCTAGCATCTAATCAAAGCTTTTTAAAAAAACCCATTCTTTCTCTATCTCAATGTTCCAGTCGTGGTGTGGAGAACGGCATTTCTTGATTCCCTGCGCTCCGTGCCTCAGCTGTGGAAGGACTCATCAAGTCTCAACCTTGGCGAGAACCTCAACTCCCACTCAGCATTCAATCATAATGGAGATTATTCTCACACAGCCTATAGTTCTTCCAAACACAAGCTATAATCCTTTATCTTCCACACACATTTTTTTTAACATCAGGGCATGCCAATCTAACAAGCTAATATGAGACTCATTTTTAACACTTTTAACATCTTTACCAAAACATTTCACTGACTACCTGCAATTACACAAGTGTAGAGTAAAATCCAGGAGGCATTCAGAAATATGTCAGTGTATGGGCTGAAGTGCTCCTGTTCTTGCTCGTCATGAACTGGAATCACAGATTCTATACAGAAAAAAGACTTCAGACTCTTTATTGATATTTTTGCGTAGTGATTTAAATCTTAACCTTGTACACTAAATGGCCAGACTTAAAAATGAAAATTCAATCGCCCAGAACTAGACTGCAAATAAATGTGATGACATCATCCCATTATAGAGGCTTTCTAATTGAGCCGGATCAGCCAAAACACACTAAGATGATGGTAGCGCACAAGGCACTGCTGGGAAAGAAACCGCAGGTTTTATGTCACTGGATGGACCATCTTAATCAAAGAAGTCAAATTTCTCTGGATACCTCTATACCCAGAGGAGGGAGCTGACACTTCAATGAATCACCTAATCAGAGGTCAATCCTTTCTTACCTCCAACATAAGTATAAGGTTAACTGGGATCACACAGAGAACATTAATTAGTTTAGTTCTACCACAAACAAAGTTGCATCAGCTCAATTTTGTTGTGCTTTGTCACTTCACATAGATTCTCTGAAAGTAACTTTGTCATAAGGATGGAGTGCTGTTGATGCTGCCTTGCACCGTGAAAGAATGAAAGCTCAAAGCAGCTACAGTGATGTGAATAACTGTTAACATGTTATTCACTGACTACACATGTAGGCAAGACCTCAATAACACCGTTTCTTACAAAGTCTTCAAATGTTGCATAAGACATTCAATATTCCATAAATATACAATAAGACAATAAACAAACCTGCTGTTTACTAAATTGGCTTGTTTAAACATATTCCTTATTGTCAGACCACGGAGAGATCATATATGAACATCACCTCTATTAAACTGAGCATTCATTTTCCTACTTTCCACATCATGGAATTTTTAGTCATGCCTCGCATATTCAGATCACCATGAGCATCATCTCTGATGTCCCAGTGAAAGCCAAGTTTACTATTAATAACTTTCATTCTGCACAGTGATTGACACAAATCGTAAAGCTACAGAGACCTATTCATGAATGCTACTTCAACTAATGCAGCCTGAGCCGCCCATCTGTCAAACTAACCTTCAACACGTGTGAATCACAAAACAAGTTCTCCCAAAAGACGATCAACACATCATATGCCCTGCTTGTATTTCTATTACAGTCAACTTACACATGCACTGAACGTCACCAATGAGCTACCACAGCGGGTTAGCCAACACAAAATCAGATGAAATGAAGAAAAATCGTTTTATTAATAAATTCTACCTTTAACCAGCCGTTCGGTGGTGGATTGTTTGTTCTGCTCCTTCCCCGACATCCCTCAATGTCTCTCGGCGGGATAACTGTAATACCTCCGTGTAGCTGAACCAGCTAGTCGCGTTAGCCCGCTAGCTCGGCTAAGCTACTGACGTTTCAGCTCGCGAGGTCCCGACTGCTCCACTGTGAAAGCGGGGAAACCGAATCCAAGAGCTCGTCCGGGTCGGTTCCGTGATATGTGCACTTAAACGATAAAGGGAAGGGGGAAGGGGGAGCTCACTGCAGCGGCAGGGTTTGATTTTCTGCCGTGTCTGTCCTTCGGCTTTGCTCTCACAGGCGACCAGCTGCTGTCAGTTTCTCAGAGGGAGGCGGCGCGCGCTCGGCTGAGAACGAGTCGATTCTTCAACACTGAACAACCCTAACGGATCTAACGTTGAAGAAACGTGTCATTTAGGTTATTTATGTTATTACAGTGTACAGAAGTCTCCTACATAGAAATGAAGCAAAGCTTGTCACTTACTTCCACATTGCAAAAGTTCCCAAATCAATAGTAACATTATATACATGCATTTATACATTTGTATATATACTCAACCATAATAATTACTAGAATAAAAATAACATTTATGTTAACAATATTAAATGTTTAAATGTTAACGATATGTTGTAAAATAGCGGTTAGGGTTCAGAATTTGAGCCGACTCAACTACAGGAAACGAGTCTTTTGTTCTACAGTGTTTTAAACGGGACGTTGTGATTGGCCGAGACCAGTGAACTAGCGTTCAAAGAACCAATCAGGTTCATAGAGGGGGAGCCTGTGGGCTGGACAAACAGCGGCAGAACTCTCGTATTGTGATGCATTTTGTAAGTGAATGTTTCACATTTGAAAAGACGAAAGTCTTCATGCTGTAGAATTACGTAAATACACACGACATCAGGAAATAGAGACTGTTTGAATTTGCTGTTTACATGTTTCTGGCTCTCTTTTCTGTTCTGGTTTCTGTTTGTTGTGAATTATAGATACCGGATAGCAGTAATAGGGTGATGTAATGTAATTACATTGCATTTGAAGGTGAAAGCGTCGCTAATTTTAACTAATTGGGCCAGTTATATTACATGCACTGTTTGAGGAGCGGGAGTTTAAAAACAAACTCTTAATAGGATAAAACACAATTCGTGATGAGTAACAGTTTGTCATGATGAAATATTAAGAGTCGGTTCGATCTGGCTGGGAGTCAGAATCGATCAGGTCTCGGTTGATGGTACAGATCACTGGTGGTAGCTGGTGATGGGATATATTTATGCTTTTGGGAAGAAAAGGCTTTGAGTGAGATGTTGGGTGGTTCTGTTGCTTGTCAAGCGACCAAAGCCCTGTCAACAATAAACATGTACCTTGTTTTGTATTTATTATCACGATCAGATTCTGTGTCCCACTGTTTTGTTTGTCCCTTTTATTTTCTGTTCCTCAAACCCCCCTACTTTCTTCTAGTGGATTAAACTGTAATCCACATACTGCCAGCTATTTCCTATAACATGGCGTCTTTGTGCTTCGCGCACAGATTTGTGGGTAGTGTAGTTAGACGTATTTAATAACGTCGCTATGAAACACCCCCCAAGTTTATTTGATTATCTTAAAACATATATTCTCTTACCGCTGATCATTAAACGACCATTTAAATCCGCCTGTTGTGTCCGGACAATTTCAAATGTATCCTGAACACAATATTGCATTGCGCGTCTACCCAGCCAGCTGCCTACTTAGACAGCATGTTAGACGCCTATGTGCCCCAAAACAATGTATAGATTTCGAGAAATAGTCATTGTGGAGGAAATAAGCAGCCTAAACATATTCTGCACTAAATGTCTATCAAAAGAGCGAAATTAACTGTACTCACCCTGGTAGCGTCCAGTTCCTATGTAGGGCACATATTCCTCCCGCCCTATTCAGTACATTTAGATAAGATACAGTACTGTGTCGTGCGCTGATAGGAATACGCATCACCCCTCCAGAACTTAACTCGACTGTCCAAGTTAGCGTCAATCAGTCAAACATTAATCAATGACCCCTTGTCTGAGTTTACGGATTATGTTTAGCCTTTCTTGCTTAACTTAAAATGCATTTTTTTACTTGCACATTTAAATGCACATGACATACTTCATTTATTCTTAAAATAAAACATATGTAAATAAGCAGATAACGTACTACAAAGCTGTTACACGATTAATCTATATCAAGCAGTTTAAACAGAATACACCACTAGAGAGCGCAGTAAGACATCTTTATTATTAAAGCCGTATTCTTCTTCACTGCACTGTTAATTATGTATACATTATGTAAAAATGTATCGTTAACATTTTGCACTTACGCAATGTTTTTTAAATATTTACAAGTATTGCTTTTGTAAGTATAAACCATCAAGTGGTTATTCATCAGAACGGGTCAAGCAGCGGGTCAAACAGCGTCAGGATGAACGCGGGAGATGTTCTTGCGTCTCTGAGTTAGTTTCTTTAAATGATCAAACCCATCAGGTTCAGATCATGTGGCAGGAGAAAATAACCGCATCGACACGATCTTTACATATTAGGAGTTTATCACCATTAAAATACGAGATCATTACATCTACATTTATAAGTCAGCGTGCACGCTAACAAACATGTACATGCGGCTAACATCTGGCAAAACCAAGAGGGCAGGATACGAAATAATAACCAGAGATTTGTATATGAATCCCATGTTTGGTTGCTATAGCTGTAGTTATGTCAGTAATTGTTACCATACTTCCAAGAATTCATTCTCTACTGGCGATTTTTCAGTCTTCACGCACCGGATTCAGATAATCAGTTCATCAGGGAAGAGCTTTATGAGCTAAAACCAGTGCGTTAAATGTTCAGCGCTGTGGGTCCCAGTACTGAAAACCACGGATTGAAATCCATTGACCTATAATCAGTTGCCTTGTTCTTCTTGACTGTGAAGGTTGCAAAAGAACAAACAAAATAATTGAAATAAGACTCACAAGTCATTCTCTTATGCTATTTAATTTGTAATTCTCTGTGATCCTACGCTCATCTTTTAAATGCAAGATCACAACACACACCTTGAGGCTTTCAACTGAAACGTGTTTTTTAACATCTACAGTAAGACCAGGAATGTGCACTAAGATGATCAGTTTGGATTTCATGTTAATTTGAACTTTCATCATTTGGCTTCCAGTCACAAAATGTGCACACAGTTGTACAAATCAATGATGTTTATTTTGCAGTCACAATGCTTACACTATATGTAGCAGACATCCAAACAAACAGTTCAAACAGCTACCTTTATCACTCAATGGACCCAAACACACAGTCGCCACATTCACATCAGGGAACCAGGAAAAACCAAAGAACTTGAACATCCATGAGTGTTGGACGTGGTTAAGAGATGAGCTAGGTCCTCACAAACAGTTAGCAGCAACGTCTCTTGAGTAGCACAAGTTGCAAATATATTCCACTCAGTATCTGTTTTTAAATCTACCATATTCTGATGACACTTTTTCTGTTATTAAAAATGAAACTGGAATCCTTCTAAGGGGTCTCTGGGAAAATGGGAGGGATTAAAGCTAAAGACAGCAGTCCAGAGTGATCTTGATAACTCAAGTACCTTAACTTTTGTTAAGGACAAAACTACATTGTAGAGGCTTCACCAAACAACTTCAGATAAACAATAAAGCCACGAGAGACTGAAAGGCTGTTAATGAAAAGCTCAGAGAGCAACTTCACATCCATGAGTCACTTTATCTAATCAAACCACAAAAGACATGATCAAATCCTTCAGAGGCAAAGGGGAGGGATCACCCAGCACATTTTCTTCTTTGAATGAAGCCTCGGAATGAATTAAACACTAGGATGGTGAAAAATCAATACGTGTGAAACGGTCTGTCATTTTAGGGCTGTTCTCAGATCAGTGATGAGCAGAGCTAAGAACAATCTTGATAGAGGCAGAGGGATGTCACGACGGCTCACGTGGAGGAAGGCTGACCCAAGATTAACTCCATCATGGCCAAGGTGTATTACTTAATCCATTGTGCTCCAATTTATGTTCTATTGGTTTAATCTAAAGAAAAAAAGATCTTGTGATCAACCTTGACCCCGGCCCTGCCCCGCCCTCATTTCACTGACAAGTGTCAATCCCACATCACCTGGATATAAACGATTCTTTCTCTCCATTCAGACAAACCCACACTTCAGCACAGCTGTACTAACTTACTAGACTGTAAAAAGATTCAAACACACTCATTATTTGTCTTAAATCGTAATCATTATAAACATTGTTGTAAATGTTATGAAAAAAAATGTACACTTTTTTCCCTTATGTTTCTATACAAGGCAGCCAAAAGCAGAGCACTCTATATATATATATATATATATGTATATATATATATATATATACTCATCTTCCTCCCACAGACACTTAACACCCATTTCCCATCAGCCCTCTCAAGGGTTTGGATTGCTGTAGAATCCACATTGGTGCTGTCCCACACCCCAACTCCACTTCTTACCCAGCTGCACCCTCTCTCTCATTGGACTTTGAGCCCCAAATGACAAGAGAACAGTCAAGCAT
>JAZGTK010013229.1:0-14441 GCA_036877625.1 Ambastaia sidthimunki | reverse complement strand
CAGATGTGTGTGTGCGTCTCATGCAGCGCCATCTTCTGCAGCACTTCAGTCCAGCTGTGCGCTCTCTGTCTCTGTCTCACTCTCTCTTTCTCTCTGTCTCACTCTCTCTTTCTCTCTGTCTCACTCTCTCTTTCTCTCTGTCTCTCTCTCTCTTTCTCTCTGTCTCTCTCTCTCGCTCTCTCTCTCTCGCTCTCTCTCTCTCGCTCGATCTCGCTCTCGCTCTCTCTCTTTCGCTCTCTCTCTCGCTCTCTCTTTTATTTCAGTTTTTTATTAAAAGCACTTTATTGGTGTAATTGTTTTCCATACAGCATTGACAAAACAAATACATTAAAATAAAGAAGTATTGATAATATACAGGTTTAAAGTAATCAGCCTTCACTACTTATGCCAAAGAGACCCAGAGCAGATGTGAAGATTTTCAGTGAATAATGGCAATGTTTCAATGTGTTTTATCAGCCAGATAGGCATCAATCTTATTTGCCTTCATTAAATGGAAAAGATATGCTTCAGAAATTTACCTGTTCAGTGGAAGAGGCTGTCGAGTTTAGAAACGCTCTAGAAGAGTAAATGATGACAGAATTAAAATTTTGACAGTGCACAATTCATGTTTTATATGACTTCATATGTGTGTAACCTCCTTTACACTGTTGCAAATATAAACACGTACTCCTTTGTGTGGTCCTTTGTTTTAAAACTGACTTTGATTCACTTTGATACCTTGGTCAGGGGAGCGACCCTTGTGGAGTTTAAATGTACAGCCTTCTAGTTATTAGCTATTTAGTGCCCTTGAGCATTTTTGGGGGGGTTTATTAATACCTGAAGGGATGTGATTAATGTATCAGCAGATTTGTTCAGAGGTTTTTATGTCATGTATGAAGTAACACATTTGTGTTTGGGAATGCCCTTCCCTCATGATGTGTGTTCTTGTTATAGAACCAGAGATTGACATGTAACTGTCACTCGCCGTTCAGCGGTGGATTATGTCATAGGATCATGTTTGGCTCCTCCCCCGGCTGCCTCTTCAGGCTGTTGTCCGGGGCTGTAGGTATTAGCTTGGGTGGAGTGTCAGGTTTTAGGTGGAATATGGAGTTGTAGCTGAAAGCCCGTTTGCACACACACCTGCACAAGACTTCAGAACATCTGCAGTCCAGTATCAACGTGCAGTGACACAGAAGATGAAACCCATCTGAAGTTCAGATCGTTCAGGAACTTCACCGAGAATTCTGCTCCAAACATGTCACAGATTTAAAAAAAAGTTTCATTCATTCAGTTAAAGTTTTCATTGACACCTGTGTGGGTTTGTTACACGCATACTTATCTTTAAGTTGATAGTATGAGTATGACAAATATGCTACTTTGTTTGGGTCTCCCACGTTACCGGCGTTAGTTCTGTTCTATCTAAACATCTACTGATGTTTCTGCTGATGTTTCCTGTGGAGTTGTTGTCTCTGACTGACGTCACATCCAGACACAGCTGAAGTGATAAACCTTCACTCTCTACTGTTTTTAACTGTTTTACTGAATGATGTAAACATGGATTAATTTGACACGTCACTTCACTAGAGCTTTACACGTTTAATAAGAACAGAAGCGGTGGGATATTGAGGGGACATTTCCTGTGGGAACGCTCTGATGTGTTTGACCCTGCCCTAATTCTGTGGCATGCTGGGATGGGATTGCTTAACCATTCGGAAGGGTTGTGAGAATGTCCGTAGTTGAAGAGACAGCCGGACGATCTGCTGAGAAAGGACAAACTTAACATAAGATTAAACAACATTAAGTAATGTAGAATATGATAAAAGATAATAAAGAAAAATATGGGTAAGAAAATACAAAAATACAACACAGATATATGTCAGTACTCTGGAGTCAGAGTTTCAGTCATCTCTCAGATAATACACCGGTTCAGATGCTAAGATGCTTCAGTGTATTACTTTGAAATCAGAGAGCTGTAGTGAAGTTAAAAGGACCTGTAGTGCTGTCTTCATGATGTCCAGTGTAAAATCTACTGATGGTGTTTGTCCAGGAACAGTGAACAGAGACTGAAGGGTCAGTGTCAGTTTCTCTGCTGATAGATACTCTGCCACAAACATCTTTCCACATCAGAGGCTATTCAGAGTCATAGAGGTCCTAACAGTGTCCCGTTTGTCTTGTGATTTCTTCCTAAAAGTGTCAAACCTGCATTTTTTCCCTTGCATTTTCTTTGACCTCATTGCTTACAGACGGTTAGTTAACCATCAACAAATATAGGCTTTTAAAATGAACGGTCTCATTTTTCCAGGAAACAGACCAAATGTGTTTATGACCCCTCATGTGTCCAAATCTGAATTTGAAAAATCTCCCCCAATACCATCAGCCAAGCAGCAAATAATGGAAAACATCAGAAAGTTGTGCAGCTTGAAAATGAAGTTTCATGTATGTGTGTGTTGACTGTGATAGAATGTGTCTGTTAGCAGGATGTCGTGTGTTTCTGAGTTTATGGAAGGTGCGGATGGGTGAGTCTGTGTTACTGTTTTTGAGTCATATAATAGCTGAATTCTCTCTGGGTCACATATACCCTTGTGAGTGGTTACTATGGAAATGAACATGCACCTGTGAGGCAGTAAACCCCGTTTCACCCTCCCGAGCAAGATGAGGCCGTTCTGCTCCGCCGCACTAACGTGACGGGAATACCAGAGTTCAACACACAGGTGTTCTCAGAGAAAGAGCCATCACAGCCATTCACAGCAAACAGAGAAAGAACACGCCCTCACCCACCCCATTTATCCTCTGTTCTGTCTTCCTCTGAAGTGTCTCAGGGATAAACAAGTGTGAATGCGTGTCTTCTGTCTATTCTGTCCATATGTCTTGTGGTGGTGTGTCACATTGTCCTGATGGTCGCTAAAAGTCAGCTTTATAAACTCTTCAACATCTTGATTTAAAGTGTCTCACGTTGAAAACGGATCTTTCTTGTGTTTCTTTGATGTAATATGTGAAAAGTAGTGATGAATAGTGATGTATTTTCAGCTTATTTCACAGAGCAGAACTCGGTCAGTAATGGTTTCAAAATATTCAACCCTGCCATCTGCTGTTGGTCATAAACGGTTAGTCCCTTCACAAACTCGCAATATAGTTTAAAACAGTGTTTCGTCTGACCCAGTTGCACTTCTCAAACAGATGCATGTGACACAAAATGACAACTTTCTGTCTGTCAGTCTGTCTCACTTTCTGTCTCCTTGTCTGTCTGTCTCTCCGTCTGTCTGTTGTATTGTTTTCTTCTGTAATCTCCTAATCTTGTGGCAGAAGGATGATATGAACATTCTGAACACACTGTTTTCTGTCTGCACACATAAATCTGTTTGGGACAGATGGCAGGACAGATTACATAAAACATGATTTTAGTGGTTTATCATAACGTTTCTGCCTCTGACCTTATTAACAAATCAGCTGTAATGTTTATTTGAGTGATGTGTTATGAAGGTGCAGCAGTGTTAAATGGACGCTGGAAGTCTCTTTATATGACTCGCCTGCAGACTGATGGAACAATCCTCTGATTGGCTCATGGCCCTACAGGAGACACATGACATTGTTTTTGCTATCTAAAACAACCTCACTAAGTGAGTAGTTTGTTGTTGCACACCCAGTCTGTTCCTATTTATATGTTGTTTGAAAATAATCGGTTTTGGAAAGTAGAATGTAGTTTTTACAGTCAAACCCTGATTGCTGGATCCACATGTGTCTTATGTTAGTATTGTCTGGATGAAAGTATTGTCACCCTCACGCTTCCCACACACACACCCTCACGCTTCCACACACACACCCTCACGCTTCCACACACACCCTCACGTACATGCCCACACACACCCCCTCACGTACATGCCCACACACACCCCCTCACGTACATGCCCACACACACACCCTCACGTACATGCCCACACACACACCCTCACGCTTCCACACACACCCGCACACGCTTCCACACACCCCCTCACGCTTCCACACACTCCCACATCACATTCACACACAATTTTAATTTAAGTGTGCTTTATTGGTAGTACAAAAACTGTACATTTGTATTTCCAAAGCAATGGCAGCTAGTCTGCATACAATAGTGTGTGTCACGTCTGTGAGTGTGTGTGCGTGCCTGTGAGTGAGCGTGTGTGCGTGCCTGTGAGTGAGTGTGCGCGTCTGTGTGCGCGTGCGCGTCTGTGAGTGTGTGTGTCACAATTTAAAATGATCAGAGTTATTTTTAATTTTGTAACAAAGTCTCAGTTCTTAATCATAAAGTAATAAAAGGCAAAAATGAAGAGTCTGAACACACAGCTGCTTTGGTCTAAACACTAGATCTGACTGACTTATGAACACATAAGAGAGAGATAACAGAGTTATGCAACAGTCATCATGTTTATACATTATGAGCTATAAAAGTATTATGACTGAAGAAAGACTCTCAACTGCTCTGCGTTGCACATGATATCAGATACAGGAACCAGGTAGTTTAAATCATATAAAGTACTGTTGTCCCTCCGAGATGTGTGAGAGATTTAACACACACATTAAACACAATTTCCTTGTACACTGGACCTTACACTCAAGCTCACTATTGAGTGTCTGTTTCAGGTATGACATTAATCACCATGTGCTCAGAACAGGTGCATTGATAATAAAATGTTTAAATGTTTGTGATTTGTTGGGCAAAGATCACACACAGTTATGATGTGTATGATGAGTTAACTGTGTGTGTGTGTGTGTGTCAGGGACTGAGATTAGTTTGACAGCTTGTGTTGATTGTCATCTGCAAGCGTTGCAGTTTGGGGATTAGCATGTTAACACCCATACGCACACTCACACGCATGTTGTACAGCTTTTTTCTGAGGATATTTATTGACACAACACAATCTCTTGTCCTAAACCTTACCTTAATTTAACTCAAACCTTAACCCTAAAACCAAGTCTTAACCCTCAAACAGCCCTTTAACAAGGTGTCAGAAAGTGAGGACCAGCCAAAATGTGCACGCACACGCACACACACGCACACACTAGTACATCTGGTAATAATTATTCAGTGTTCTGGCACATGCAGTCAGAACTGTAGTTAATCTGTCCATAGATGAGATGATGTTATTCTCTCTCTCTCTGGTTTTCTGTGTTTTGTCTTCTTCATTGGTTTTCCCCTGGCTGTGGCTCAACTGGTCATCCTGTCACTCTATCAATTTGTGTGTGTGTGAAACAGCTGTTGTTCTTCCAGCATTCATCTGATTTTCCACCTGTTTCTCACTGTGTGTGTGTTAAACTCTGTGTGTGTGTGTGTGTGTGTGTGTGTTAACTCTCCCAGTAGAGTTTAGCATTGTAGGGATGTTTGAAACTAGTCAATTAAACGGTACAGCTGTTTTTTTTTGACAGCCTAAATGTTAAATGATCATAATGGACTGCCTATTTTTAATGGCATTAATTATGGGATTGGACTGTTTGATTGATATATTAATTTTTCAATATCATTTTTTTAATTGAGCAAATTTGTATACACACATTTTTGACTGTCTTTTGGGTGTTTCTTAACTTTAGACTTGTTGACTAGTTGGTTACAAAGCTTTAGGAGGTCTGTAGTACTTTTTGTTTTCACAAAAATGACTTGTTCAGTTTTAACTTTTGATAGCTTTTAATTTTATAGGTTTAATAAAGCAAATGTTTTCAAGTACCCTATGGAATCTGTTGAAGTATTCTGGTTGCAGGGTCGGCGCTAGCTATAGACAAAGCAGCCAACCACCCAATATACTAGTTCACCAATCACGACAGGCAGCATAGGACTAGGCTCTTTGTCCATTTGATATAAAAGAACTGTCACTCACCTGTAGTGGGGTTCGACCTGGTGATGTGAATAGCAGCATCTGGCACTTTTTTCTTCTGCTTTGATTGGATAAAAGCACGTGAGAATCACTCGTCTCTTGGTGTCTGTTAGCTGAATTCCACGCAGTGAATTTCAGACGTGATTGTTCTGCTTTAATGTTGCCTGGCGTCTCTGATCTGTGTGTGTTAGCGTGACGGGCGTCATGACGACAGAGGTGGCACCAGACACCGATGTGAAGAAGGAACCAGAGGTTCAGCATCAGACACCTTCACAAACCGAGCAGCCTGACAGAGCAGCTGAGAGCGACGCTCAGCCTGACCCGGCTAATACTGACAGACCGGAGGTAAAACTCCAGCCAACACTGAACACACATCAGGGCTGTAGTAGTGTTTACCAGACTGGTATATCATCATCAGATGAAACTTCACTTCAGTGCAGATGCATTATAAGAATGCTGCTTTTTTCTACTTCTGTGTGCTGTGCAGATTGTCTGCATGCAAATGTTCTCTGAAATGAGAGTTTTTGATGCATGCTGTAGTGTGCAGTCACTAATACAAAAGTATTCTGTTCCCAACATACTTTTGTATGTTTGCTATTGTGTCCTCCTGACCAGCAGGGACACCGCAGCGCAGAGCCCGTTACTGAAGAGGAAACCACTGCATCTGCCAAGTCCAGCAGCCCAAAAGACAAGGGCATCTCTCGCTTTCTGCCTCCATGGCTTAAACGCCAGAAATCACAGAGTCAAGACACAGAGAGCGCGACAGTGAACGTAAAAGACGAGGGACAGGAGAAAAAAGAGACAAGCTCAGAGTGGCCGGCGGAGGAGAAAAAGCCAGAGGAGGAGAAAGATCAGGAGGAGCAGAAGTCTGTGGGCAGTGCAGACACACAGGTGAAGCTACAGCTCGCGCTGCATCTCAACTGATATTGAACATCATGTGACTGATCTAAAACACTCTCACTCTCAACAACTCATTTTTGTTTAGTTCACAAATAAGACAGACACATTCTGAGGAAAAAGTTACCTTTTCATTATCCTGTAGCAGTGCATTCTGAAAGTGCTTTTACCACACAGAACACATACAGTGCTGCTTCAGGTCCTGTGCTGTCTATTTTCGTCACTCAGTAGGTTTCGCAAAATAATGGTTTTGTGTGAGAGGAATGTTGTGCAACTTAAATAACAAATATTTTTATTAAAAGTAAAAGTGCCGCTAAATATTGCTGCTTTCACAAAACAATGTCTGTATGTATGTAATAATTTGTAATGACTTTTGTGATCTTAAGTTCAGGTGATTTTGTGCAAGTCAGATGCTGAAAGTGTTTGAGACTCACTGAGCTGTCTGTGTGTCTGTCTGTGTCTGTATCTGTGTGTGTGTTTGCAGCCTGTGAGAGGGGAGACAGAGGGTGAACCTGGCGTGAAGACAATGACCAGTGTTCTGTCTCCACTCAAAGTGACCAAGAAGATGAAGATGGTGGTGTGTCATGTCACCTTACTGGATGGCAGCCAGTTCACCTGTGAGGTGGAGGTGAGATCTGTCTGCCTCTGTCTCTCTCTCTCTCTTTCTTTGTGTCTGTTTGTCTTTTGGTACTACATTCATCAGTTTATGTTTATGTCTAAAGAAGAAAGATTGTAATATTTTACTGGAATGTGAGGGGACGAGGTGTGCGTGTGTTTGCAGAGATGTTTACTGACTTATGTCTGTGTTTCTCTGTGATGTTCGAACAGAACCGGTTTTGTTTGGTCCTCAGAAGTGGCGAGGCAGAACTAACTGTCATTGTTCTGGTGTATTCATGCACGGACAGAGGCATGTTTGCTCAGATGAGCTGTGGTTGTTTCCAGGCCAGACAGAACATTCCAGACCTGATGCTCATTTCAACACTGTAAATCTCATGACCACAGAACCAGCCTCTTCACATGCTCATTTCTTCACTCTTCTTCCCTCTTTCTGACTGTGGATCAGTACACTCAGCCAATTACAGCGCAATGATCTAAATAACAGCAGATTTCAAATGTTATATTTTTAATTGTAAATGCTGAGTTAGTTTTTCTTTAAAATTCTGCATGTTTAAATGGAAACAGATTCTGAATGCTTTATCAGTCTCTCTCTGTCTGTCCCCTGAGGGATTAGTTTGATGATGATGTTGTAGGACAGCTTTGTTGGGTCAGAAACGCTGTGTGTGTTATTCAGTGTTCTAATGAGCCCTCACCAAACATTGAAACTCTTCAACATGATTAAACTGAAATGACAGATAATAATTATGATCGTTTTTTTCATTTGTAAGTGATGGACACTGAGAGATCATCTGAAGATGTTGAAAGAT
The DNA here is from genome assembly GCA_036877625.1 of Ambastaia sidthimunki. Taxonomy (NCBI): domain Eukaryota; kingdom Metazoa; phylum Chordata; class Actinopteri; order Cypriniformes; family Botiidae; genus Ambastaia; species Ambastaia sidthimunki. The sequence continues at coordinate 6,295 of JAZGTK010013229.1, read as the reverse complement.
CTGATCTGCATGTCTGAGGCATCTAGACTGATCATATTTGGCAGAGGATTTATTTACAAATTATTTTTGTTTATTGTTAATGATGTACTATTGAAATTGCCACTACACTTTGTGTAGTTATGTCATGTGAAAAGTTTTTTTCTAATTCTAGACTGTGATCAGTATAATGATGTGAGCATCATTATCACAGCATTTATCATGTTAATGTGATATCACAGCTGTGAGACACGCATGATGTTTACACAGATTTACTCACGGCTCTGTAATATCTGGTTTCTGGTTTTGTTGTGCTTTGTGGTGATACCTAGCGACTCATCACACTTACATGTGACATCACCAGTCTCCGCCCCTTGAGTATCGCTCTTCACCTGTGGGTTTTCTTAACTGCGTCAACACAATGTTTACAGAAAGCTTCACCCTTTTCCTAGAGCACCTGAAATAAGATTGTTCTCAGAAATTTGAATGAGCATCATGTGACATGCAGTGGGCCCTTTGTGGGTGTGTGTCTGTGTGTGTCTTTGGTTTTACCCATAAAGCACCTCTGTCCTCTAATGCGTTTGTTTGCAACAATAACACTCTAGTTCAAACTGAAATCCATTAATGTGCTTATGTGTGTGTGTACGCATCTGCTGGAACAATCACACTGTGGAACAGCGGCTGTGAGTTTGCTGGTGTAACATGCTTTTAATAGAGAGAGAAAGAGCAGTGAGCAGTCAAATCTAAAGACTGAATCAGTCTTTATGATGAAAAACATGCATCAGTTTCATTTGTCTTCAGACATTTGTCCTCCAGCTCCAGTAAAACGCGAGTAATGAAGGACAATCAATGTTCTTGGTGTCTGGAGAGAGAGAGAGAGAGAGACTCCAAACCGAAACAGACCCGCTGTCTCATTCCCGGAGAGTCACTCACAAGAGTCTGCTTGTGTCCAGAGTGATCAACACCTCAAACATGCTCGTTCTGACCCCGCGTCTGTCCGCTCCACATTCACTGCCAACGCTGGCATGCCGAGGAAGAGTTCAGACAAATTCTAGAAATTCTTCATCATTTACTCACCCAGATTGTTTTCTCCTGTGTGGAGCACAAACATCACTGCAAAATGTCTGAGTCACTGTTTTGCAGGAATTTGACACGTTGTAGCATTTGTTTGAGATGGCGTGAATCTGAATCTCATTCTGTAACTGGTCAATAAAATTATCATGTGCAAAACCATTCGACAGCGCTAGGCTGTGCGCTAGGCTGTGCGCTAGGCTGTGCGCTAGGCTGTGCGCTAGGCTGTGCGCTAGGCTGTGCGCTAGGCTGTGCGCTAGGCTGTGCGCTAGGCTGTGCAGTCATTGTGTTACATGTATTTTGTGTCTTGTGTTTTCTCATTCGTCCAGAAACAGGCTAAAGGGCAGCACCTGTTCTCTGAAGTCTGTGAGCACCTGAACCTGCTGGAGAAAGATTATTTCAGCTTGAGCTTTAAAGACAGTAATGACCAGAGGGTAAGAAACTTCACAATACTTAAACCTACAATTACCCACAGATTAACAGAAACAAAAAAACTCACATTTTGATTTTTAACAGTCATTTATCAAATGTTTAAAGCATTCAAAGTGTGTTTTTTTTACTTCTTTAAAAACACTTAATGGAATTACAACAATCTTCAGACAGACTAAACAATTCCTGTCTTTGGTCATTGGTCAACAAAGACATAGTCCCGCCCACATGAGCAGAGCAGTGTTTTGATTAGCACCAGTGTTAAGATTCTGCACTCGGGCAAATGCACCAATGATTTGTCACATAGATTTTCTGCAGGTGTTGATTGGTTATTCTGTAAAAGATTCTTGTGTTCAGTGCAGTGCTGATAAATTCTGTAATTGTTGTGGGCAGTGAAGTATTGTGGGAGATCAGATTTATCTCCATCTATACCAATTTAACTGCAGTCATTGTTTTGAAGTTGCAAAATAAAGTTTTAATGCAGCTTCAAATAGTTCCTCTTGACCCTAGACGAAAAATAAGGGTCTTGTCCAGTGAAACAATCAGTCATACTGTTTCAGTAGACTGTGTGAATACATTATCCTCTCATAAAGCACTGAGAGAGGTCTTCACATGCAGTGACAGCTATTTCTAATGCACGTCCATCAGTCAACTCTATATTCATAAACCAATTACAAACCTAGTACCCCTAATTAGTTTTACTAATACACATCTCGTAATGAACAATAAACATTTGCAACAACATCATTTATTATGTAATCCGTGTTGTACATGCTTGATACTTTTTCTGTTTTCTGTATTTTTATTTTCATTGTATTTAAAGCTGCTTTGAAGCAATGCAGCATTGTGAAAAACACTATATAAATACAATTGAATTGAACTTTCTGAACATCAGTGAGTCTTCAAATCTGTTCTGATTGATTTTGTTGTTTCTTTACAATAAATCCAAAATTAATTTTGCAATAATAATGTAACACTGAGACATTCTGACACAGAATAAACAAAATACCACAAATGAAATAAACGCCCCACCCAGTTACTCGGGTGATATGGGTCAACATTATACTACGTGTTAACAGTGACAGTAAAAAACATGATGATGTTGTGTATGTTCTGAGTTTGATGATATGAGTGAGTTTGTTTATTGTCAGTGATTGATTTTGTGTTTCAGTGCTGGTTAGACCCAACAAAGGAAATCAAACGGCAGATTCGCAGTAAGTGTGTGATTCTCTTTCTCCTCATATGTACATTCATCTGTCTGTCATTCAGTCCCTCACTCTTAGCCAATCACATCCTCTCAGCCATTCAGTCCCTCCCTCTCAGCCAATCACATCCTCTCAGCCATTCAGTCCCTCCCTCTCAGCCAATCAGAGAGTGAGTGGAGGAGATGATGAGAGGATCAATGCAGATTCTCATCAGTACAATATTCATTCTTGAAAACAGTGTTGTTTTGCTGTGCTGTATGGATGTTCTGCTCCTGGGTGTGTTAGGAATGACACACTTATGCTCACACATACTCACACAGGTGAATCAAAGGTCTTATCTGTATGTTATGACTCGGGTGTGTGTGTGTGTAGGGCAAGTGTATGAGGGACAGGAGCTGTGTCCTCGTGTAAAGAGAGCAGATGAGCAGATGTTCATGCTGTAGTTCTCAACGGAACCTTTATTAGGACTGCAACACTGTATTGACCTGCCAGTATCCAGAGTCAGACTAAGGCAGCTTTGACACTTTCTCACTTCTTCATGAGAGAATAATTATGGGATGTGTCCTTCAGTAACCCTTCAGAGAGACTAAGAAGAGGCTATAATGGCAGCACACGCTCCTCAGACGTGTGTCACGTGTCTTGTATCTGGAGCCTGTCACTTGACTTTCTGTACTTTACAATTTACATTTGGACAAATTAATCTGTGGTTGTTTTAGTGGCTCGTGCTATGAGCGTTTTTAAGATGTGTGTTCAGACTCGCTCACGCACAGCAGCTCAACATCCATTGGCTGGTTTGACCTGTGAGTCTGTGATTGACCCTGTGGTTGGTTAGCAGAGTGAGTTTACAAATTAACCAATCAGAATTTAGCACCTGCTCAGACCCCATCATAGTTACAAACTTTATCTGTGGGAAAGCTGTATCCCACAATCCTCTCTGCTCTGATCTTCATTCACATCTTTAATTCAACTGTCTTTCTCTGTTTGTTTTGTCTCAGACTCTCAGTGGCAGTTTGCATTCAGTGTGAAGTTTTACCCTCCCGACCCATGCCAGCTGACTGAGGACATAACCAGGTATATACACACTCACTAAGTCAAATCAGCATTTAAAGCATAATCATTGATTGGACAACATTAACATATTTCAACAGCTGTACACATTATATGGTCTTGACATGCACCTTGTCTGTTTGTTTAACTTAGTACTATTTTAGTGTATTTAAGAGTTTAATACCAGTGTCTCTATAGCACTAACGAATCACAAAGCTTCTCTGTAGACTCCTCCTTTATTTTCAGTGGATGAACTGAATGAAATCTGCTGTTATCAGCACTTTAATGTATTTTACAGAGACCTGTATTAATCAAGAACATTTTGGGGATAAATAAATATATTTTAGTCTTAATAGAATGGCATGAAATAATAATAATACAGTCTTTCAGTTCAGGTAAATATTTTCTTTAAATTTGGCTTTAATGTGTCAGCTAAACCAGTTAAACTCTGTTAATTTTAACTCTAATTTAGTGCTAATTAAACGGAGCACCCTCAGCTTGTTTGAACACATTTAAAACTGTTTTGCAGAATTCTGCAGATTTCTTTAAAACTTCTGCTCCGAAATGGCAAAAAATGTCTGCAGATGTTTAAGCACTGGTGCTGGGTAATCTCCTCTGGTCTCTCTCTCTGCAGGTATCTGCTGTGTCTTCAGCTGAGGCAGGACATTGCATCTGGACGGCTGCCGTGTTCGTTTGTCACACATGCTCTGTTGGGCTCGTACACCCTGCAGGCTGAGCAAGGAGACTACGACCCTGAGGAACATCGCCTGGACTACATCTCTGAATTCCAGTTTGCTCCGAACCAGACCAAGGAGCTGGAGGAGAAGGTGGTGGAGCTACACAAGTCTCACAGGTAGAACAAATCAACTGATCAGCCCAGAGTGACCTCTGACCACTACACCGGCCTGACTGACTGGCCACAGCAGAGTTTAGCTCAGTGTTAGTTGTGATCTGCTCTGTGTTGATTTGGTCTGTGTTTGGTTTAGAGGGATGACTCCAGCCCAGGCAGATGCTCAGTTCCTGGAGAATGCAAAGAAGCTCTCCATGTATGGAGTAGACCTACATCATGCAAAGGTAGAACATCTGCAGATGTGTGTGTAAAAAGATCTGTGATGTTAGCAGGTCACTGACAGTCAAAATACTACTTAGAGGATGAATCAGCATAGGAAACAATGTCTTCACAAATTTCTTTGCTGAAATTATCCTCCGTTCTTTTTGAATTGTTTGTTTCTATGGCAACGTTAATTGTGGTAGAATGAGTTGTTTGCAACTTTTCTGTTTGATTATTGACCACAGATCTAATGTCACGTCATTGGACAACTGCTCTGTTCTACTGGTGTTTATCACCATCACTAGAGAACCAGCCTGGTAGTTGTAAAAACATAATTCTGTTTTTGGTTGTTTGTGCCCTCAGCACACGTGTTGACTCTGACAGTCACATCTAATACATCTTTCACTCAGTCTTGTTTGAGGACATAATGAATGTTTACAGTTAAATTCTAGAAGGATTGTCAGATCAGTCTTGGCTGTAGTTTAGTGCACACTGGTTTCAGGTGAATTTAGGTGTAGTTTTCTGATGTGTGACTGTTACTGTAGTTCAGATCACCTGAGTGTTATCTGTCCATCTCATGAGAACTGCATGGGTGACTTCAGCTGAACACACTGTGTGTGTGTACAGTAGTGAGTGGGGGTCGAGGTCTGGGAAAAATATTTGGTGCCATTTTTAAACTCTCATGGAAATATCAGAAGTGCAGATCTGTATCAACTGGGGTATCTTACGAGAATCTCACCGTTTCTCTCTTCCTGAAGGTCTTGTGATGATCTGTTTGATGGGGTTTTATTCAGCTCAGACTGGAGTATCTGTATTGTGAGGACTGACACGCTGGAATATTAATCTTGTCCTGTCGTGTACTAAATTGTTTTTGATGGAGATTATTTTTTCAATTAAGTCCTTCTCCAACAGGAAACGGTGCAGAAATGTGGGAGATACCGTTTTATCAGTTTTATCCTAGATACGGTTTTATCAGATTCAGAGCTTATTTCCTGTCCCTGAGAAACTTTGAAATAAAGTTGTGTGACAATAGTCCTGTTTTTATTCTAATGTATCTATTTTCATACCACACATCTGCAGTGAAATGTCACATTTAACCTGCATTGTTTTCCAAAAGAGGAAAGCAATGTTGTGCATGAGGAAAATTAGGTTTTATCAAAGACCAGGAGGATTTTTCAAATCAAAAACATTCACACAACTGTAAGGTGTCCAGATGTTTATAATGCCCACAATACTCAAGGTTTTCTTTCCTGTAACAGTTACAGTTTTTATGAAATTCATTACTGTAGTTACATTAATTGCAATCAGTAATTAAACTGTAGCAGATCWGAGTGTCTGTTAAAGCTGTTTTTACTGGTGCAGGTTGCAAACATTTCACAGGAGTTGTGTGTTTTTGTTGTGAACAGGATTCTGAGGGGGTGGACATCATGTTGGGTGTGTGTGCAAACGGTTTATTGATCTATAAGGATCGTCTGCGGATAAATCGCTTTGCTTGGCCCAAAATCCTCAAGATCTC
>JAZGTK010013228.1:0-14442 GCA_036877625.1 Ambastaia sidthimunki | reverse complement strand
CCATAGCGAATCATTCGGACCATCTCCAGAACTCCCACATACTGGAGCTGAGTGGAAACGTGGAAGCTGTCAAACACATCTGGCTTTCCCACGCTGTTGGGCCTTACACACTGAACAAAATGGGGTGTGCACGCTTGAAGTTTACTGGTGATCTCAGATAGAGAGTTCTGGAAAGAGACAGATAGAAAAATACAGGCAATTCTGTTTATATAATGTTACGTATAAGTACTTCAGTCTGTCTCAACGACTTTGTTTGCTTCCATTTTTGTAGCAACATGAGTCATGGTGCATCCTTCTCTTACCATCTGTCACCACTCATGAATAGGCCCAGACGGAAGCTGACTTTTTTTTGCATTATCTGCACTGATTCAGGGAATAGAATTAAAGGAACAGTCCACACAAAAATAAAAATCTAAATATACAACCTTATTTTGTGGAATTCAAAGAGAGGGATGTTGAGGAATATAGTGGTCATTCTTTTCCCCATAATGAAAGGTAATAGGGACCAAAGCTGTCAAAATGTAAAATGATTGCACCACAATCACAGCTAGAATTTAGGTATGTTCATCCCACAAAGCCATTATTCATCTTTAGAGAAGAAGCAATAAAACTATTAGTTTTAGAGGAATATGAAGATGAGTAAATGATTTCACTTTTTTAATGGGTGAACTATGCCTTCAAATATGTTAATAAACTTTTGTTGTCAATAGCATTATCAGATTAGCCAAAATAATAATTACTACTGTTGAGTCTAATGTCCACACATTCTTTATGTGGATCTGCTTATAAGGCATAAAAGAGGCTGGTGGTGTTTTAATGACGTCATAGCACTGAAAGAGCAGAGGCTCATGGGCTTGAGTCAGCACAGCCGCCAATGTGCCTGTCATCGTCATGTGACATTTCTCCTGACGCCAGCCGATAAAAGAGATGGGGAGACGCGGCGCCGGGCCATAACACACACAATCAGCCATTGAAAGAAATAAACCAAAATAGCTGCCAATTACGACAGTTCCATCTTTCCGTGAGGGCAAACACTAATGAAAAACACATTAGACTTGATGTTATTTATTTTTGTTGAAGGATTTCACTGCTCGTCTGCCGTTCTCTTCTGGGAGCTATTTAGACATGGATAAATATGTGTGTGTGTTTGTGTGTACAGTGTGCATTGAATGTTCTTTATGATGTAATCGGCTTCATGCCCAGCACAGAGGGGACAGATTAGTGCAGAACACAGTGTGCTTTTCCCATAAACCCTTGCAGTACTCGTTCCTTCTCGTGCAAACAAGACTCGGGGTCTGAAATCAGGTCGTGGTGTGTTAGCACGTGTGTGTATGTGCACATACAGCACTCACTGTATATACGTGTAGCTGCATGCCTTCGCAACAGGAATGAGGTCACGATGAGAGCAGTAGCACATCTACATGCGTGCAAGAATGAGATGCTATTTCATTAGGTGGGCGTGTTATTAAGGGCTCTTCACATTGGTTGAGAGGAAAGCCGTGTGTGAGGGTTTAATGTTGAGATCAGCAGGGATGGCAACTGTAAACCGGTTTCTCTTTGTTGCTAAATGACTTTATGACATCTGGTTTCTTTAACAGAACACTTCACTACGTTTAATTTTTTTACACCACAGCAAGTTAAACTTTGCAGTCTGAATTAAATGTGATGTGCAAGAAAGGCTTTGCTGACATTTATTATGCTTCATTATTAGTCTCAAACATTATTAAACTCAAAACATGCACAATGTGTCTGAAATCTGAAAATATGCAAGTAAGAGTTATATGCTTTTATTATATGGGAAAAAGCACACAGGTTTAAAACCATTGATACACTTTTTAACCATTGTTATTATGTCGGGCTGTTCAGGATACTCAAACAAGCAGAGCAACGTTGTGCCATGTGTTTACAATTTACAATCAATCTACCAATGGTTTGCTTTCTGTACTGTATGTTGAACTAGAAAAGCTGTAAATATTTTAACATAAAAGAAAATTACCCCCTTTAGCTTTAAGGCACCAGAATTCCTTACAATTCACATTCTTAGAAATCAGATTATTGGTGGTGTATCAGTGAGCCGTTGTCGTCAGAAGCAATATGAGCCGTTGTGAGCCGTTGTCGTCAGAAGCTGACGTTCATTCATATTCAACCCAGTACAATCCAAAATCACACACTCATTCTTCATCAAGACATCAGCAGACCAAAATCCTTCCTGCCACAAACCACACTAGGCCAGCATAACAAAAGAACACTTCTACTGACTCCTGCTTTTCAAACCATGGACACGTGGCTTTTTAAAGGCACAGTTACCAAACATTAAAAGTGTTATCATTTACCCATTCTTACTGTTATGATGACATGAGATCTGATGTATTGACATGCCATATTTGATCTGAACTTTGCCTCTGCGTACATGAGCTTTCAATGATTTGATTTGAACTGCATAAATTACGGCCTGACCATCTTTCAAAATAACTATCACTTCAGAGGACCTGGATTACACACTAATTTAATTACTTTTGCACTATGTTTATAATCTTTTGAAGCCTGGAATGCCTGGACTCCATTGTAAGGAGAAAATATTCAATTTATATTTTGGAACAATATGTGAACTCACCCTGAGCTGAACGGCTACCGTAACTGGTCCACAGCGCTCCAGCTTCTGTAGGAAGGACGTCGCTCCCTTCTTCTTCAGGAGCTGCACGGAGCCAAACAACAAGACTGTTAGACAATCTAAGGCATTGTGGCTCAATTTCACCTCATTAACTAAGACGATCCAAGTTTCTAAATGCGTATTTGAGTTTAAGACACAGTGGTGGCAAAAATATTTGGACAAATGACATTTCGACCCGCCTCCATCAATGGTTTGCCAGTCTGCTTTCCAAGGACACTGGTAAGTGTAAAATATAAGTCTATTTTTATTTGTGTATATGTTATTTTGCCCTAGTAACAGCACTTTACTGTATTTTACTTTACTGTAAAATCATTTCTAAAAAACGAAACAACATAACAGGACTTCCAATGAACATAAGACGAAAAGGGCAAAAGCTTGTTTGGTATTACCGTGAATAGCAACAGCTGTTTACACAGGATTGGTCAGTAACACTATTAAGTCCAGGCTTAGCAAAGGATCGAGTTAGCCACAATTAAAAACATATCTGTGCATGAATAACAAACTATCACTAATTGCAGGATCACTGCAAAGCTAATGCTGGGCAATGCAAAGTTGTTATTCATGTTTTTTTTTAGTGTGGCTTAAGAATCCAAACACATTTTCCGGTCATAGTACATCAGAAAATAGCAGAGAATAAAAAGGTGTTACGTGTGCCTATTCATATCCGCACACTTTTTAAAGATGATGTTGCCATAGCAACTGGGTTGTAAGCAAGCCATGAATGAATCAGTGCAAACAAACACAAAAAAGCATAAAAATGTGAAGGATGTTCTGCATACACACCGTGTTCTGTAGTTTCTGTAATGTTACTATTTCTGGTTGACTGTGTCTGTGTGATTGCTTATGAATAGCTCTTGAAATAAAACAGAATAAGTCGTCACAAGCGATCTTAATATGTTCTATACTGGAGCTTTGAATCATAGACATGTCATATACGGAAATTGGATTGAGATGGAATAATGGATCTAGGTCACTAACACAAAGGCAGCAAATTTAATTTAATCTAAAGGTGAGTTAGGGAATGGAAAGATACTGAGATCATAGTTCCGCTATCATCATCATCTTCATCATCATCTTTGTGCCCTTTAGAGATGAAGAGAGGCTGTTTTAGGAACTGGAGTCACTCTGGATTATAGTGACAGCTAAATGACATGTCACCAATCATTGTGTTTCAACTCCTTTACTGTGCGTCTGATTCTATGTGTGTAATGCATTGTGATTGGTTCTGATCTCTCTCTCTCTCTCTCTCATACACACACATGCACTGGGTAAACTTGAGTAGTTCATTGGAACGTATATTTCAAATCGTTTTCTTTCCATTACAGTGTACAGCAGAGCATTTACATCTGGTTGGCTAAATGCTGATGGTTCACATTAAAGTCTTTCATCTTGCATTTCGAGTTAAAGCAACCAACAGGCTCATTAAACTGAAGATCTTCTTTCACTCTGACTTTACAACTTTCAAACAGTTTGAAGCCATATATACATTTGCATTGAATATACACTTCATTTAATAACTTCTCTTCTGTGTTATTGTTCAAGAAGATCCTACTCCACAAAACAAGTTCTGTGATGGTCTCATGGTTCAGTGATGGTGTCAGATGGTACAGTAATACAATTGGTACTTTGATACACACCATAGTAAAAAATTGTTATTGCAATCATGTACTATGTCATTTACAGTACATTACTCCATGAATATCACTGTAATGTCCAGAAAAGGGTATTATGAAGGTATCATGTCCAAAAAACATCTTGGCTTGCTCGGCTAACACTGATTTGCTGGTGTTTGGTGATGGTGTTTACCATGTGATTTTATTTAACAGTGCTAATATACAAACAATCACCTCAATTATGACATAATAGCAATTTAAAATGATATACAGTGCTGAAAATAAAGCTGACATTAAAACGGTAAAAAAGGAAAAACATGTTTCTCTTCAGTCAAGCAGCTGTTCTGGTAGAAAGGCAGATGTTGATGAAATGCCTAAATCAGTAAAGAGTATCTTTATGGTGTCCCGATTCCCAGAAAGTAATTGAATTTCCTATATCATGACCACAGTCCTAAATCTTATTTTTAGGACACTTAATAAAATAAGCTACCAAAATAAAACAAAAAACTTTTTTTATCCCACTTCTCTCATCAAAGGTCAAACCATACCAAACAAACCACTCATCTGTGTTTTTCTTTCCAAACCGCAGCAGAATCTTATAATATTACTTCATATTACTGTCTCAGTCTCTCTGTGGCAATGAAAGTAGCGCTTATGTAAGAGAACTGCGGCCTCGTCCTCATGTGGGTAACCAGGGGTGCCAGCAGCTCATGTTCTGTGTGGCTTACATAAGACCGAGCCTGTCAGACAGCGAGTTCACACACACATACAGCCCTGACCTGGATATAGACAGAAGTGATGGAAAGAGGAGATGACAAATAGGATGTAAGGACAGAGACAAGCACTGCAGGGGAAGGAAAGCATTGGTGAAAGTCAACTGACATGGCTTTAGATAAGAGGGTGAATCTTATGAAACCTCAGAAGAGCTTCTACGTTCATAATTCACGTCAAAACTATCAGAAAACATTCAGAAATCAGAAAGCAAATAGCATGTTTTTTTTGAAGAAAATGAAGTCTATTCTTTAAACTAAAACAGGCACGTTTCTCCTCCCAAATTCTAATTAACATAAGACAAAACAATCTACAACTCATTAATGTATATGACTTTTGTGGCATGTAAGGATGTTCTGTAGTTTGTTGTAATAGATGAATGTGGTCTTGGTTGCCTGGTTAACACTTGTTAACATGAATTGTGGCTGCCTGATACCTTTTAAAAATAACTGTAGTCATCTAATGAAAATCATTCTAATTAGTGGCTAAAATATTTACTGTTATACAGATACGTCTTTAGGTTTTGTGACATGTTATGCTTAACATTGCCACTTGCTTAAGGGTTGTTGGGTTTATAAAAATGTTTTCTAAAGCAATAAAAAAAGCTATATTTAAGCTAAAGCATTCAAACATTATGGGAGTATTTGTTGTTCTGTCTCTAAGTATTGCTACAAAAATCTGGGAAGAAAACGTCTTTGCCCACTATCATTTTTCTGTTTTCTGTGTTTTCTTTTTTATTATACGTAAAGCTTCTTTGAGGCAATGCAATATTATAAAAAGTGCTCTATAAATAAAATTGAATTGAACTAAACTAAACTATAATAAAGTAAAAAAATAAAAAGTAAAGTGAAAATTTTAAGTGTTTGGACGCATTACAATATTGAGGTGGGGGAAGGGGGTCTTAATTGTCATATAGTCTCCCTGCAAAACAATCTTAATTGTATAAAAATAAATATAATAAAGATACACATTAAAAGCATTTGATAGACAAAGAAAGAGAGGAAAGGGAGAAAGTGCCAGTAAGTTTAACACTGAAATGAACGCAGACAGATAAACGTGATTGAGCAACACAGGAGAGGTAGTGTGCTGTGTTTGCCTGGTGTGATGCGAGGATTGGTTAAAGCCCTGTGTTTTCTCTGAAGGGTTTAGCTAGCTGTGGAGAACGGATCAATTGAAAGAATGTATTTGGGGTAACAGTGTCTAATTTAGGTCACTTCCCAGCACTTGATAAGCTAAAAATACAGAAGCGTGGTTCGCTCTGGCGCGTTTGCTACCGCTGGCTTGTTTGTGGGCAAGTCGCGTGGTGTTTGATCGCCATCGTAACATCTGCGTCATAGCAGATGAAGGGAAGCACATGTTTACACATGACACAGTCACTTAGCACATACAGTACACACAGTTACACAGTCTCAAAACCTGTTCACACATCAACACATCACAAACAAGCCCCAAACGTAAAAAAACCAACAAAAACAGACCGAGTTTTTTTAGTCTCAGAGACAGTTTGTTGATTGGTTAAAAATAAATAATTAAAAAACAAAGCGCATACAATAGTATACACAACTTCATCTAAAAGGCCTGTACACACCTAATTCAATACAATTTACTATACATCATTACATAATTGTGTGTTTGTGCAAAGTGTTACAGCAAAACTCAACCACACTGAATTTAAATATTGTGTGCATGTTCTAATGATGTCATTTTCTAAGGGAACTGTTTTGTGTGACAAGGCTATAAGGTTCAACAGGTGTTTGAGTACCTTATTAAGTTCCACATATTTCTTGGCGTCTCTGGCAGGAGTTAGCGTGGCGCTCTTGTTAAGCATCGTGCCTTTGGGCCCACGAAGCCTCAGCTGCTGGTGCTGGGGAACCAAGGAGCCCGTCTGCGTCAGCTTACACTGGAACATTTGACGGACGAGCACGTTCTCGCTAGCTGCTCGAGGGGGAAGACAGAGAAAATAAACACAAGGTTACACACATTTAGAGCTTAATTATGGCAGGCGCCAGAGCTGATTGCTTTCCCTCATTTACACCAACCCCCCTTGAACCCGCATAAAGCAAAATAACAGTGTCCCATTCAAATCTTGTTGCATGCACAAGCCGCATGTCTCATGTTGACTTCTGACCTGCTTAACAAGGGAGCTGAGTGGAGTGAGGGTGGACATGTACACAAACATGTGCCAGCAAGGACATCCGTGAAGGTCACACATGTTCAAATAGCACAACATGTCTGAGACAAACTATACATACAGCTACAGTGATGGGAAGTAATTAACAAAAAGAAACAATGCAACAAATGTAACTCAGTACTGGTAGTTTTGATACATTACAAAATGCTACAAAATAGCTACATTTTGGCAGACACTTTTATCCAAAGCAACTTACAGTGCATTCAGGTTACACATTTTATCAGTATGTGTGTTCACTGGGAATGAAAACCATGATTCTAACACAATGATCTACCAACCTACAGAAAAACCTATAAAACAGCTGTGAATTTTGTCACTTTTTTGCACCTGAGGCAATATTCAAATGCGTTCTTCTGTCCTTTGGTATACAGTGTGTAGTGAATCCATCTGTTCATACAGTTCACACAAATGCATTACTAAAGTGTGTTTTGTATCAAAATTGTGAAATCTTTTTTTCACAACATTTTTATTGGTAAATATACAAGTTATTGTATATTTATGTTGTAATGTAATGTTGCTACCATTTCCTTGTTTATTTGTGGCATACTGCAAAACATTTAAATGTACAATTGTTAGGTGAATTTAAGATTTTGTTCCCAAATCCTTTTTTTAAAGTCACCATGGAATTAAAACATACTACTCTTATTTTTTCTCTTATTTGCTTTAATTTGTGTGCCTTCACAACCGTTAATCCAATGAAAATGTACTTCTCCTCAGGAACAGAGATCCTTCTTGGATGACTTTAGTCTGACGGCTTCTTGGGTGGAGCAAGAACCGTTTAACCACTCCCCAAAAATAGTCAGTCAGCTGTGAGCTTTGAAACGCCTACTTTTTTATATCCAATCAGTGATGAGGGAAAAACAAGCCATGCCCCTATTTCTCTGTTTTAATCTGAATTTTGTCACAACACTGAAGTCGGTTGGAACCTCGGGTTCACGTTGACTTTAAGAGTAACTTCACTGTAACTGAATTTCTTTAAGTCTCGAAGTAGCTTCCAAAACTGCATTTGGCAGTTTATTACAGATGCTACAATGTTTATGCAAATTAGAAAAAAAACACAATCTTGAGGCACGCTCATTAGCACTAAGTAAACGTAGTTGAGAATGAATCTCACTCTAACCAGACAGCCTCCATCAATCAGCCCCTAGTATCACAGTGACAGTTCATTTAACATGCAATCAGAAACTCTACAGAGTTTGTTTGTTAGACAGATGGAGCTGGAGAGAGATTGAAAATGGCTGAGTGGGAGTAACACACATTACAAACAAATCTCAAAAACTCATTACTCAAATTGTAGCCAAAAAGTGTGTCAGTGTGGCAAGAAGCATAAAAATACATATATTGGGACAAATAATATATTTTGTAGCATGGTTTACTCACAATAATAATAATAATAATATAATTAAATATAATAATAAAATTAACATTTATCTTGACTCTCTTTTGGACTGGCCTTAACAGTAATTATAGTGAGGATTTTGGTGGAATTATGGTTACCATGGGGAACTTTTGTAGGTGATAAGAGTCAACAAAACTCTTGATTCTTACATTTCATGACAAACAGGATGTTTTGGGGCAGAACATCCCTGTTCCTCTCCAATGAGCCAGTCAGGTCATAGGTCATCTGCAATAAAGAACACACAAACACGTGAGTTGAGCTCTAATAATAGCCCCCTCTCTCAGCATGACATAGCGTGTTGACTCTCTGGAGAGTTTCTCATAAGCCTCTGACTATGTGCTGGTGTTTGTGTGTGAACTAAAGGACCCCGGCTGAGCGCAGGGCCGAGAACTCTGCATGCGCATGTCTAGGCGCATAGCTTCCCGAAACCCACCTTGCCGGCGTAGTGAGTGACGGTAAATGATGGCCCCTGGTCTTTAGGTGGGGGGTTCCCGTTGCCATCCTTGGTTGTGAGGGAAACAGAGTCAGTGCAGGATGAATCCAGCTGAATCTGCAGTCGCTTATAAAGGTTGAGTTCACATGGCCGGAGGGACTGACTTTCTTCATCAATGATGCACAGAACACCCTGAGGCTTCTGAAACACACACAGCTACACTGAGGCCCTCCTGCTATAAACCATGTAGAGGATAATGTCCCAACTAAAAGAAACATTGATATCATTGAGATACAACATTGATTTTATTATGTGAAAAGAAAACAATATGACAGACATTAAACAGTGTGGAAATATACAGTACAAAACAACTGGTCAAAAATATATAGGACCATCATGTGAAAACACAGAATGCTGTAACTGACCAATAAATGTCAAGCCAATAAATTGTGATAGCTCAACTTTAATATATAACTTTTATTTATCATTCTATAATGACTTTAAACACTGATGCACATTTTGTTGTAGGGGACAGTGCCGTAAACAAACTTTTAAGTCCTCCAAAACATTTACAGCAGATTTGGTGTGGCTGTCAGTCATATGTAAAACCATAAAACAGGCTTATATTAAAAAAAAGAATTACAAAACAACTGATATGTGTGTGGGGGGGTGTGCTTGTGAGTAAAACGCTGTGTCACCTTGTTTTTGCCAAAGGCCGAGTCATTTGATGACTCATAAAGTGGTCACATCTGACAAATGGCTAATAGTCATGGTCTAAAAGATAGACCACATCACATCGCTGGGACACCTAGGGGAATTCAAATTCAATTCATGTCTGTGTGAATGGGTTTGTTAGCCTGCCTTTGTAAAAGAGTCAGTGGGCACATTTATTATTTAGTCATTACTGAAGTCATTACAACTGAAGAGACTCTAGTACTAGCATTTAAAGAGGCAACAGCAGAGTTCTTTATAAAGGATCAACAGCCTCAGAATGTGAAAAAGCTTTCTACCTTTGAAGTCTTCCCATGTCCCCCCTCCCCCACCTCTCGGAAATCCTCTACGACTCTGTACCTGGAAGAAGAAGTCCAGTACCGCTGGCTGGTTGCCAAGGGAGCGTATCGTCTCCATGGCAACCCCCTCCTGCAGACATTCCTGCTGCTCATATTGGAAAAGCACCTCGGCAGTGTGCTGCCTGATCCGTTCATTCACCATGTTAATGCACAACTACAGAGAGACAAACACACAGAACACTGTGTTAAACCTCGATCTGCTCACTTCTCGGGTTCAAGAGACTTTGTTGACGCATATGATGACACAGAAACAGAGCATGTTCGTGGATCTGCATCCTTACTTTAATATTTTATTAAACAATCATATCCCTAGGCCTATTCCTAAACACGTCATGTTTTTTAAAACCAAAGGATAAGGGTAGGTTGAGAAAAATGTCATTTTAAAATCAGATTGGCTTTTGGACCAACAACCATGTTTCACAAAGCATATGCATAGCATAGCCCAGATACAGTAATTTGGTGATTTTGGTGAAGAATTTGATAAGAAAAGTAATTTCTAAACGAAATCTTAGATTTTTGATGGCACAGTATTATATATTGGAAAATACGAGCACAGTTTGAGACATAACTGAGATCTCCTCCAAAACTCCACAGGAAAATGTGTGTCTGATCACTAGGGTCTTATACAGGAGCATATTGAAAAAAACAATTTACATATTAAAGACAGAGTAAATCATGTTAAGCAGCGTATGGCTACCACTGAGAAAGAAATTGGCAGGCCATTGAGAGCAAGTGTACATTTCACCCAGACCTCAACCATGGAATTAAACTCATGAGGTATATATTTAGCATTCCAAATACTTTCCAAACAATAGCTGCAGGACAAGTAACATGTCCGGCTGTGGCTTTATCTGCACATGCACACTGTGTGCAGTAAAATAAACAGCTGGCATGTACGTTAATTACCTATTCGTTGAGGCTTTTAACTAACATGTGTATAATAAGCTTCCACATTAACCCCTAATACTTAACATACTCACCCATAGTTCCACTCAACACATGCTTCAGTGAACATGTTTGTTCTCGGAATTTCTTAACCACCCAGTTACTGGATATCGATCACTGTGAATTATTCACTGATTTAAATATCATTCATTACTGTAATCCCACTAAGACCAAAGCCAAAGGAACCCTAACAAAAGCCAACAGGCTAAAGCAGGCACCGTTGTTAGATTCCATATAAGGTATATATACAACATGCTTAGAACTACCGTTTTCTCAGAAACTGTGTAAAGGTTCAATTACCAATGAAGAAAGACTAGCAGGTGGCTTTTCTCTAAAATAATTCTTCGATTTCAAAGCATCTTGCTGTTGATTTGAGAAGAGGATTAGGTCATATAGGCAAGAGATGTTTTGATTCTGCTGACCAAAAGTCCATCTGAGGGAAGTATACGGCACGGTTGTATCAACATAGACATCTTCCAAGTTTTATGTGGCAACACTCATTGGATGAAGTACAGACGAGAGTGGCCCAAGCGATGGAGAAGAAAGAAAACAATCATCTTAGGAGACCGGGTGCGCCTCATTAACCTCTCATCATGAAGTTTCACAGCGCTTCACAGAGCAACAGGATGTCATGGGGTTGCCTGACCAAGTTCAACAAACATCACGGGAGGAGAATTCAGACTTAGATGAGGAGCTTAAAGAGAAAAGACAGAACTCCAAAATGGTGAAGCTGGGGTGCAGGGACCAAAAAGGTCCATCCATGGAAAAATGAATTACAGAATTTCCATCTTTTCCTTTAATGAGTACATGAACACTATAACAGACCTGATATTAATACTGATACTATTATTGGTTCATCCCTGGTGGATATAAAATATCTGGTTCTCCATCCTTAATCACTGTCACTCTAACCTCATTTGTGTTCTCTCTCTTTCCTGTGACCTTGAAAGGTCAAGACCGTAAATCTCTTCTTTCCATGTGTGGATTAATGGCACATAGCATTTAGTAGATGAGCCATCGACATCTACCTGTTTCATAAGCATTCCCCAACCTCTCACACACAACGCCAGAGGGGGAATCTCCCAGGGGATTGTGGGTAAGTATTCATCTCCTCTTGCGCGGAACTGATTTACACCTGCTTGTCCAACACTGTCAAAAAAGATCCAAAATGACACACACATGCCCAAAAACACATGCCTACCTTTCAACGGCTGTCAAGATTAATATCAGGTACTACACAGGTCTAAAAAACATACACAAACAGTGACCTTTGTCTAGACTAAATGACGACTGTTTTTTTTGGGCTGAAAACCCTTATATGGGGGTGGTTTGTTTAAGCATTATGCTAATTTGGATTCATCAACAATGGCATAAGGAAACAAACAAATGTACATGCATATTCACTGCTTGGAAAAAAACTAAGAATACTTTTACACAAATATTAGTGAATGAGACCCATTGTGAGTGGAAGACTATAACAGTTTCCATGCAGATCCCTCTATATGGAGGGATCAGTCAACTGGTTTAGCAGCTGGAGGGAGACAACCGGCTCAGACAGGAGCTGATATATGTTAACCATTACATCACAACGACCCTAATTTACCTCATACACAATCCCTATAGAGTCTGAGTCAACAAAGACATTGCTTGGTGCCAAATCCAGGCCAAACCCAACTGTTCACAAAGTCTCCATTGTGTCTGATGCCAAGGGTTCAGCTGAGGAGAAAACACCCCCTCTGTCTCACACATCAACTTTAGTACAAAAACAGCTCACAGCAGACGAGGCTACTGAGAATTCTGGGTAGGGGGTGGCGATGTGCACATGTGGCGTCTTAGCCTTTAGACGCACATTCGTCTCTCTCCAAAGCACAAAAATAACACAACTCTGAGTTCTGACAGCAGTTGCTTTATGTCACGCCACACTTTAGATTATAAAAAAATAAAACATATATAATACGTACACCACACTTAGCTATGTGTCTGGGTATGACTCCAGCTGTGGCTTCTGTCCAAAATTACATGGCACTATGAAGTACAGCCACTACAAATGCACTAATGGTTTTGCAATAAGCAAAATTGCATCCACACAGACAAATAAGTTTGACCTTTCACCCTTGTGGGCGGTACAGTAACAATCTGGAGTTTAACTTGAAAGACCGTCAGATGAAGTACTCACGAACAGAACTAAAACATTCTCCCATCCCGTGTAGACTGTGAAATACCCTTACAGTGGAGACAACTGACAGAAGAACATCCTGTCTGAAGAGAAGCCCAAAAAAACCATAGCTGAAAGCAGCCCTATACCAACAGATTTCTGCAGGATAGATCAGTGTGTTCCACTGTGGGAAACCAGGACCACAGGCACAACGCCCGAGTTCCCACTGGTCTTCGGTGCAGCTCTGCGGAAGCACCACATCAAACCCAGTGCAGTGCAGCAGAGGCCTTGGAAGGACCAGACATCAGAGTGAGAAAGAGCTTAAAAACAGTTTGTGTTCTTCAGAACCAGGCGAAAGAACTGGGATGGAGTATTTAGGACAGGGATCAGGGCCACGACCTTTGTCTGATGTCAATTTATTTTAAGGTATGGTAGGTAAGGTTTCAAAAACATTTTTATGCTGGTTGAAAGTTTCTTCATGTCCTGACAGCAATCACTATGTAAAGAAAATGTTTGTCCAATCATTGCATTTGGTCCCAATGTCCTACCTGGACATTCCTGCCTGGAATGTCCTACCTGTCTGTCAAACTATGCATGCTTTTATCTGTTGGAGAGTGCTCTGGAGGAAGGGTGCTTTCAAAACTAGGTTGCTATTGCTAGCCTCTCTAAAATTGCCTACACTACTTTTCTTTCCTTTCTGTAGGATACACATAAATGTGCTATAATCAGCTGTCACTATAAGCACATAAATCACTGTCATAACTTTAAAACACAATTATCATAACCGTATGTCAGGCTGCGTGGACTCCTCTTACCTGTTCATAACAATTCCTCTGGAATTCCTCGAAGCCAAAGATGTCCAGCATGCTTATCTCAAGTGCAGGATCTCTGTAGAAACAGACAGGAAAATGTTTCAGAATTGTACAGAAAAAATACACAGTTTCTGACTGGTAATCTGAAGCCTGCAATTTTTTCTTTGGTGGAAAGACGCATTTAAACTGTATCTTCAATGCAACATATTCATCTTCTAAAAAGCAAAGAAAACAGTTAAAGGTCACTGCCAAGTAAAAAAAAAGAGCATCCCGGACATGTTTTTCCAAGTATTAAAGGTTGTGTCAAGAGAATTTAATGTTAATTTAATGTTACACTCTGTCGGTACTGGAAGTGTCCGGCGTCACGTTGCATGACCTTTCT